>PVJC01030312.1:0-21280 GCA_004026665.1 Murina feae | reverse complement strand
CCCAGTGCACGAACCCTGAAGGGGCTGTGGGCAGCCTGAAAATGGCTCTCAGCCCCTCACCCAGGCTGGCCAGGCATGCCAGCAGGTGGACATCCCCCCCGAGGTGTCCCAGACTGCAAGAGGGCACAGGCCGGGCTGAGGGACCCCCACCCCCTGAGTGCACAAATTTTTGTGCACCGGGCCCCTAGTAGTGTTATAATTCAGAGTGATGGTTATTCTAGAAGTGGGATGGTGGTGGATCGGGAGTGCTGGTAATGTTGCTGCTTGTTTTCTCATGAGCTAGTAACAATTCATCAAGCTGTACTATTAATTTGGTACATTTTTCTACATGTGTGTTACACTTCAATTTAAAAATGTATTGGAAAAGAATTCTTGGTGAGTTTGAACTCTGGTGGTAACTACACCTTCGTGTGATCTTTGGTTTTGGTGCCATAGCCAAAATGTCACTCTTACCTAATTCCTTCAATAAGTGTTTTGGGCATGGACAAGGTAGCAAACCCCACTCTGAGAGACACGTTCTTTCAGGCCAACGTGTATATGGCTGAACCTGTCAAAGGCTTACATCTCAATCTACAAGAAAAAGGTTTGTAATATTTTACAAACTATGATGGATAGTGAAGAAGTTTTTATTTTGAATATCAGAGTGAGCTTATTCCCTATCTTTTTTTCTAATTGGCAAATAGAGAAGTATCAGAAAAAACAGGAGTGGATGTGGTAGGTGAGAAGAGTATAAGAATTCCATGTTGTGTCTAGAAATCACATGGATTTGTTTCCTTTGTCAATTACAGTGGATAAATGAGTCCATTTTTATATGTTCATAATACAAGCAGAAATAGTACATTCCCAAATGCCTGGGGTGGAAGTGGGGTATGGAGAGAGAGAATCAATATGGTGACTTATATAAATGTGTTCAAATACACAAATTTGTTCTTTCCCATCCAGAGTATCTAAGTATATTTCACATGCTTTTAATTGACAAAAATTTTAAGCCAATTAATTAAGTTCAAACCTTGGTTCCTATCAAATGCAAGAACCCATTTTTCACCTATATTCCACAGATTTGATCATTTTATCTTTCAGAAATATTTCTGTTTAAGAAAAAATCCCTATGTGGTTTTCTGTTTTCTTTTTTGCTTTTTCTGTTAAAATTTAGATTATCCAATTATTAGGTTAAATTAGTGAGTAAGTGATTAGTGAAATGGCAATTAATTTAATTTTAAAAAGCTAAAGCTAGGAGAATAACTTTAAGTGAGAAAACTCAGGTTCTAAAAACATGTTAATTATAATTGGCAATATTATCATTTGGAAGAATAGTGAACCAAAATCAAATTTTAATCACTATGACAGTTGATATCACTCCCTTACTACCTCCATCCTCAAGAAAAAATCCTAAAGTAGTAGGAACCCAATATGTCCAACTCTTGGAACAGAGAAGCGTTAAGTTAATTTGTTTAGTTTGAAATGAAATCAAGGAATGGGATGTTATATTGGACATTGAAAGGAAAGAGCAAGAGTTTGGGGAGAGTAGATGCATGCTCTGAGGTCTGTGTCTTCTTTTCATATTTAAAGTAAAGAAAAGGCAACATCAATAGTACCACCTTGTTCATTAGAAGCATTAAGTTATTGTAGGGGACAAGATGAATTAGGAAACAAATAATAGAGCAGAAAGAGCACTGAATTAGGAGTGTGGCTGGAAACTCAAGAACATTCCCTTCATCTCACCAAGTCTAAGGACCAGGGATCTGAAACCCTCTCAGCCTTCTAATCTCTCACATCCCAGGACTAGATGCTCACTATGGGAGCCTCAGTCCATGTGGAGTCACTGACCATTGTACATTAACAGCTGGTTTGCATGGACATGTAGGCTTCCACATGTCAGCCAGTACATGACTGTTTGAAAATCTGATTTTCTTCAATAAAAGTGCATGAAAGGAAGTGCATAAAGAGAGTATTCCTTTGATCTCATATCATGGGATCAAATACATCAAATGAGCTCCTATCACCTCTATAGGTATTGTCAGTAGGTGGATGGGTGCATTGGTCAGGAAGAGATAGTCTATGTTTTGGGACTGCATCAAAAACCTCAGAGATGATAATAAAAAATAAGATGTTGGGGTCTGATGCTGGATAACAGACACCCTGGCAATGGCTTCTATCCCAGAGATGCAAAGGAACTTTGTGTTCCTCCTTTCCATTTTATTGTTGACAAGATTGCAATAAGATTATTTTCAGACTCTTTTCTTTCCACTGAGAAGTGCTTGACTATCCCAACTCTGGCCAACTCCTTCCCTCAAACTCTGCTTAATACACAGACCTAGTTATTCCTTTCTTTGATCAACCATAAATTAAACATCATTATTTAATGTTTAGTTATACCTGGGGAAATTGCTTTATATCATCTAATTCTAACCTGTCTTGAGCACTAAAATTCTTTCTAACGCCCTAATAACGAGACATTCCTTAAAATACCTGAATACAACAAATTAGATTTTTCCAGACTTTCCCCATCTGTTTTCCAACCACTTCCATATGGCACCTCTATCTCCCCCTCCTTGTCCTGGCCTGCTTGCCTGCCCCACTGCAGCTCTCTCAGGGTCAATGAGGTAAATATGATGCCTGCTAGGGCAGGAGGGAAAAACATGATTTTACTACCCCGCACAATAAGCATGTCTGTGCTGCTTGCATTTGCAGGGAGGCACATGTATGCAGATGCCTGTCGTTTTGCCACACATGCTTATACACCTAGTGTCACAGATACTAGTAATTGTCATATGCTAAGCATTCAAATTCCATCATTTAACAAGGGCAGGCCATACACGAAACAATGGACAAGTAGAAGGCTGCTTCCCCTGGCGCCAGAAGGGTGCTGCTGGGTAAGCTCCCAAACAGATTTAAACACCACCAAGAAATGTATATAAAATAGCTTTGGCATGTTGGACATTACCCATGATAAAATGGCACCACACACTGAAGAACTTGATGCTTTAAAAATAGACAAGTCTTCCTGGCCGGTGTGACTTAGTAGGTTGGAACATCTGCATCTGCCCATACACCAAAAGTTTGTGGGTTTGATTCCCAGTCAGGGCATGTACCTAGGTTGGGGTTCAGTCTCTGGTTGGAGTGCATATGGGGGGCAACTGATCGATATTTCTCTCTTACATCGATGTTTCTCTCTCTCTCTGTCTCTGTCTCTCTCGCTCTCGCTCTCTCTCTCTCAAAAAAAAGTGGAGAAGGCAAATGGACAAACAGAAATTTCCACATAAACAAGTATGAAAAGATAAAAATCAAACAAAAAACTGATGTGTTCTTAGAGGGGAAAAAAACGCTGTCCTGAAGCCTAGGTTTTTCCCCTGGAAGATCAGATTCTTCTGAGACACATTCGACCCTGTTCTTGTCCCTTCTTCTACTGCGCCAGCAATCTGAGAAATTAGTCAAAGGGAATTTCATTTTTTCCTCCCCTCCACAAATACCATTACAAGTATTAACAATGAACAATCTCACCCTCATCTGAGCCCCACACTAACAAGTACACAAAGAGCCCTGTCCTTTATTATATCTGCTGCTATCTTGACCACATTTGACACACATAAAATAAATTTCAATGGAGACCTCCCAAGTGCTACTTTAATTCTTTTCATAGTTTTTTTTTTTTGTTTTTTTTTTTTGCTTTGGGGCATTTATGAACTTAGCAGTCAATTGCATTATTTATGTACCCTGCAGTATCATCACACTCTCCCAAATCTATCCACAAGCTTCTGAGTCCTGGTCAAACTCTGTACCCCAAACACTTATTATCCACATGTGTAATCCCTCAAACCAAACCACCTTACCTTGAAACATGGGTCGCCTTTCATTACCATTGTCCTTAACAACTCTCCTGGCCCCAATGAAAATGCATTTGTGTATCAATGATTCACTAGCCACAATGAATGCTCTCACAAATTGGTGGCAAGTTCCTATCTTCTGTTCTACATCTTTCTTCCCAGGAATTTAAGGCATTTTGAAAACATACCAGTGGCCAAATATTGCCAGCTAGAGCATCAGAGATGATGTCCACCTTGGTTCAGCAAGCTGGCAATTCCATATGGCTGACTCCCCCTCCCCCTATATATGTTCTCCTACTCTTCAGTTTCCACAAATTCACTGCCACCATGGCATGGTTACCTCTGGTCTGAAAACAAATCCTACTGCCCAGCCAGTATGGCTCAGTAGTTGAACGCTGACCTATGAACCAGGAAGTTAGGGTTCGATTCCCAATTAGGGCACATGCCCAGGTTGTGGGCCCAATCCCTATTGTGGGACGTGCGGGAGGCAGCCAATCAATGATTCTATCTCATCATTTATGTTTCTATCTCTCTCTCCCTCTCCTTTCCTCTCTGAAATCAATAAAAATATAGTTAAAAAATAAATAATTAAATAAATAAAAGCAAACCCTACTATATGTGATAACTTGCAACATTTTGCTCTGGTATTTTTTTCTGAAATTGCTCTTAGGTTTTGGCTCAGCACAATGGTGGGACATTTTCCAGTGGCACACACAACTGGGATCTTCCAAGTTGTTCCTTGTACCTGACTGCTGGCTCCAATCCTAGAAATTCAGAAGAATCATCTTCATTTTCCTTCTATTACCTGAACTGAAGAACACTTCAGAAACAAGACTCATTTTCCGCCATTATGCAGGGGAGTGGTGTGGAGGTGGGGACTTGGGGACTTGTTTCAGGGTGCTGGTCAATCACAACAGACATGTTAGTTCCCTTCTCATTGTCATGCACTTACTCTTCTCCCAAACCACCCTGAAGGCCAAGAGTAAACTCCCAGTAGGGAACCTGCCACCTCGTTTTTCACAAGTCTTAAATGGTTACCAGAACCTCCTTGATCCCTGGGAGCCCATACTCTTCTTCATTTAAAATTACAACAGAAAACCAAGAGACAAAAATATGAAAAGACAGGGATGCCATCCCACTACCCCCCTGGAATATCAGTTTTGATAACATCTCATTTAACTATTATCTAAGGTTATGAGGCACTCTAAGAAATTATTAATGTCTGGGGGAAGGGCAGGGGGAAAAAGAGATATATGTACTTATCTTTGTAAAGCTTTATGTAATAATAAAAAAAGGAAAAAAAAGAAAAAGAAAAAAAAGAAATTATTAATGTCATGATCATTATCTATGGCAGTCTTTTCAAGTCATATTATTTAATTCCCTCCTCTGATCACCAAAGCATATGAACATAATCTGATCTTTTTTCTCCCTAAAAACCAACTACTGTACCAAGTAGTAAGACAGTGACACTTCTCAGGAGATATGGAGATTTTAGGGGGCTATTTGTCCCTATACCAACATCCATAATCCCTCATACTTTGACTTCTGGTGCTTTTTTGGTAAACTAGTTCTGGTCTTCCATAATTTTCTGATTGTGGTGATCTTGTAAACTTTCAAAGATGTTTTAACCCAATCCTGTTTAATTTGCTTTGCTAACCCATACGAAGTGGAAAACCAGACGAGTGAGCTTTCAAACACTGCAAGAGCACCTCACTGCACCCTCTCCTGCACCACTGACATTATAGTTCATTTGAAGAGTTCCCCTGGAATGGGAACAGTGCACAGTTGGGTCTACCAGTTAAAATGGACAACAAATTAATAGATTCTCCCCACAAATGCATGGACTTTGTGACGACAACTCTAGTTATCTCTCTATATGCCTTTTTTTCCTTTTTCTTTATTATATTATCATCTATGTTCTGGAGAGTTCCAAGATCCACCCCTCTCCCCCCAATCACAATAAGTTGAGACTGTTAAGTAAAGTCTAGCTAAGTGAAATGATGCTGTAAATTAGATAAAAATCATTGACTCTTCAGACCTGGACTCAAATCTTAGCTTGCCCATGTACAAGCTGTGTATCCTTAGACATATAACTTCTTTGTTTTCTTCATCTGTAAAGTGAAGGTAAAAGCAATCCTGGATGGATCAGATTGTAGGAATGAAATGTCACAATATACAGGGTGTCCCAAAAAATGTATTCACACTTTGAATAATTATTCATTTAAATGGGTTAAATCTGAAAAGAAAGAAACATCAATTAAGCTATCAAAAAATATATGAATAGCCTTAGCCAGTTGCTCAGTGGTTTGAGCATCAGCCCACAGACTGAAGGGCCTTCGGTTCAATTCTGGTCAAGGGCATGCACCTTGGTTGCAGGCTTGATACCTGGCCCTGGTCAGGGTGCATGCAGGAGGCAACCAATTGATGTGTCTCTCTCACATTGATGTTTCTCTGTGTCTCTTCCCTTCCTTCCACTCTCTCTAAAAATCGATATAAAATAAATATCCTTGGGTGAAGATTCATTTAAAAAATATATGTGTATAGATTTTCTGGGACACCCAACATATAAACTGCTTGGAACAGAGCTAGGCACAGTGTAAGTCTTCTATGCATGCTAGTATATATTAGTTTTATGCCTACATAACTCACGGCATATGAGTCAAATAAATGGTGGAAGTTTGGGAGAGGTTTGTTACACAGCACAAGCCACCTAAACCAGGCCTCCTAGAGTCTAAAATGCATTTCCATGTATCATTCTTACTCCTGAATTCGTGTCTGCCAGGCTTCTGTAGCCAGTCCAAGAACTGAATGTTTGAAGGCATTTAAACACACACACACACACACACACACACACACACACACACACACACACACACACCTGTGCCTTGGCTAACCAGTTTTTTCTAAAGAGAGAAAAACCCCTTCCAGACATTTCTATTAAAAACAACTTAAGAGGAGCCTTAGCTGATTTGACTCAGTGGGTAGAGTGTTGGCCTGTGTACCAAAGGAACCTGGGCTTGATTCCGGTCAAGGACATGTACCTCAGTTGCAGGTTCCTCTCCGGTCCAGGACCTGGATGGAGCTTGTGCGGGAGGCAATAAATCGATGTGTTTCTCCCATGTCGATGTTTCTCTCTGTCTTTCCCTCTCTCTTCCACTCTCTAAAAATCAATGGAAAAATATCCTTGTGCAAGGATTAACAACAACAACAAAAATCTTAAGAGAAAAAGCTTTTTGATATAATTATAGACACATAGATGGGATCTAAAAGTTGGAACCTAACAAGCAAAAATCTTTGTGGGTGGAAGGGATGTTAAGACATAGGGTGAGTTTTAAACAATTGCAAGCTTCTACTCATACAACTTGGGACTGATTAAGCCAAAGGGCTAGAACTGGCTCAAGACCATCTCTGAAAATTTATCATCAGCTCTTCTCACAGACATTAACCTCTTCTTGTGGACTTCCTATAACTACATGCATTTATTTAGGCTTTAGATAATATCTGACCTCATATGGCCCTAGAGGATCTACGTTATTGTGTCACTATAGATTAGTTTTGTGTCTCTTTTTAATGTACAAAGTAGGTTGGTGGTAAAGTTTATCCTTACTAAGAAACCCACCTCAGCCAGATTGCTCTTTTCTTGTGAGCAGAATATTTTAGGGATTTCTTTTTTTTTCTCTAGATCAAGATTCCTCAACAGAAAACAATGATTCTAGCAACCACATTCCACTGAAAAGGGGGCCTTGGTAACCAGCTGACCAGATTCATGTGCATAATGTTTCAGATATCTTAAAAGAGGCAGCAACATTTCACTTCTGTTTGGATTGGTAAGTCTAAGTCCTTGCATTTAAAGAACTGTGAGCCAGAGAATAAGTGGTACCTTACTCTCCTGAGTTCTTCTCACAATATTTGCTCACATGCCATCAAGGGTTATTAAGAAACCTAGTGTATTCCTATGCCCTTTAGGTGAGTGGTTATAAACTTCTAGTGGAAGTTTCTACGTTATTGTGTGCATCAGTGTCTTGTCTACAAAACAACAAATTCTCTGAAGGTAGGAAATTGTCTCATTCCCTCACAGCATCTAGCAAAGTTCCAAGCACAAAAGAGGCATTCCAAAAATCTTATCAGATTGCACAAAAATAAGCCACTGATTTTTAGATATTCAGTGGCCATTACATAGAAGAAGCTCTCCAGGTTATAAGTGAATACATATTTTGTACCCATGGAGAGGCAACATAGCAAGAGGATCCAGGAGCTCAGACTCTAATAGCACACTGCCTGGGTTTGAATTATTACCCTCCAAATTATTAACTGTACCTTGGTTTCCTCAACTGTACATGACGATAGTAAAAGCATCTACCTCACAGGGTAGTTATGGGGATGAATTGAGATAATAAATGAAAAGCACCATATCTATACCACTGAATACTATTTGGCAATAAAAAGAACACATTTCAACCCTGGATGTTATGGTTCAATTGGTTGGAGCATTGTCCAGGACACCAAAAGGTTGCAGGTTCAATTTCTGGTCAGGGCACATACCCAGGTTGTGAGTTTGATCCCCGATAAGGGGCGTGTACAAGAGGTAACAGATCAATGTTTCTTTCTTCGCTCTCTCTCTCTCTCTCTCTCTCTCTCTCTCTCTCTCTCTTTCTCTCTCTCTCTCTTTCTCTTGTCAAATTTTAAGAAACATATCCTCAGGTGAGAACTGAAAAAAAAAGAACAAATTTCTGAAATGTTATGCTCAGTGAAAGAAGATCACATATTATTTGATTACATTTATATGAACTTCCCCCAAAAAGGTAAATTCATGGAGACAGAAAGTAGGTTAGTAGCTGCCTTGGGCTAGGGATGGGACTGGGAATTGACTTTAAATGGGCATGATAGGTGAAAGAAATATTCTATAATCAGATTGTGATGATGGTGGCATAATTCTGTAAATTTACTATGAAAACTCATGGAAAGGTACACTCAAAACAGGCGAATTTCATGGTATATAAATTATAAAGATGTTTCTCAAAGTGTAAGGGACTTAGAGAACTGTGCCTGGCCCAGAATGAGCACTATATGTGTTTATCAAATAAAATAAATAAGCATTGTTCTCAGAAGAAAACCTCAGCATAGCAGTGTTCCCAGGGATTCTGAATCAACCTAATCTTTCTAATCCCTTGTTTTACCCTACTTCCTTGTCCCATGGATTGAAACCCAGGGATACTCTTCCCATGAGTCCAGGATGCTGCTAAGTCAGCCATGTGTGTCTCCTTGGCTGCTACTGTCCCTCCCACTGCCAAAAGGCTACACAGCTTATTAAATGCCTCTTGTTTATATAGCTCATGGTGCCAAGCTGTGTTTTATTACATTGAGCCAACTGTTCTTATGCAAGGTTTTGGGGGGAGGGAAGAGTGTTTGGAGGAGGTGATGATCACACTATTGAGGGAGGGAAATTCCTTAAAGCCATGACCCAAAAAAAATAGCTGCTGATTACACACAGAAGCCCACACATCTCTGCCCTTGACAAATGTCATGCCACAGAGTAGCTTTAACACTGATCAAAGTCTGGACAACAATATCCTCTTGGGCATAAAAAAGGAAGGATCTGGGTGTAAGGGGAGAGTTCAAGGACATGAAAAGGGAAATTGGATGGGAGAAAAAAAACAGTTTGAAATAAATTTACAACCAGGCTCTTCCACAAACTCAGGAATAGGGAGAATTTGATTTGTAATAAGTCCCTGGAATAGACAAGAGTTCCAAGCATACAATTCTTGTCAACTAGTGTCTTTTGCATCTTGCCCCAAACCGTCTGCATGATGTTTTCACTTCGCCCTGTTTTATCTCCTGGCCTTCATTATGAACTGGCCCATTCACTCAGTTCTCATCAGTTCACAAGCTCAGTTGCTCACCATTTCCTGCACTGATGCTGTCCGGGTCTATCTTCCCAGCTATTTAACTGAATGCATCCAATTTTTTTGAGAATAAAAGAAATATGACTCCATCTCCCCACAGCCTCCTTAGACTTTGCAAAATGGATACCTGGCATCATGCCCAGACCTAGTAAGACCAAGCCACTTCCCCCACTCAATGTCAATATGTATGCAATCATTCAGATTATTGATTGAGCACCTACATGTGACAGGACCTGGGTTCCATACCCTAGCAGTGCATTTCAAACTTGAGCATGCATTGGAATCAACTGGAGAAATATTAAAATATAACTTCCTGGACCTCCCCTCAGAGTTAATTCAGTAGGTCAGGGATGGGGCTCAAATTCAGCATTTCTAACAAGTTTCCAGGTGATGTTAATGTTTCCAGTCCATGGACCACACTTAGAGGAACACTGTTTTAAAGGCCATAATGGTGGAAAACATGTAGAGCTTGTCTCAAGCAGTTAATAATCCATCACTGGACCTAAGACACATGTGCATACTTGATCATACACAAAACAAAATAACACCACATAAAATGTGATAAGTTTTAGCATTAAAAGAGACCCAGAGAGCAAGCGAGGGAAACTGAAGGGAGAGGTTGTGATGATGTTTTTCATGGACAACGAGCTCATCTTATTCATTTTTCTGCTTCTAACATCTCTATATATAAAAGCCTAAGCAACCATCTGACCATTCAACCATTTGACCAGTAGTTATGATGTGCACTGACCACCAGGGGGCAGATGCTCAGCCCACAGGCATGGAAACATGAAACAGACTGATGAATCTCAGAAGGAAGGGGGGAGAGGGAGGCTGGGAAGAGATTAACCAAAGATTTTATATGCATACTAGAGGCCTTCTTGCACCGGTGGGGTCCCTAGGCCTGGCCTGCGGGAATTGGGCCAAAATTGGCTCTCCAACATCCCCTGAGGGGTCCCGGATTGCCTGGTACACAGTAGATGCTCAATGGAATGCTCATGGAATGAATAAGTAAATTAATAAATGTGAATGTAAGCATTTGCCCATTATATCAAATATAATAAAATTCCATCTGGCAGTGCATTTCTCTTCCTCATTAAAAATCAATGTGTCAAGGAGCATTGAAAGAGCATGAGGACTGTGCCAGGAATATTCTGTGCTGATTCCCACAGTGAACATGACATACATGGCTCCTGCCCTCCCTAAAGCTGAGATTCTGGGGTTCCTCTGCAGGTGGTGCTCTCCATACTTGAGTCCAAAGTCTACTGGAGCCTTTCCAAAGATCTATCTCTGGCTGGAATGCTATAGTTCCTGGCTCTGAATCCTGGTTTTTTGGCTGTTGGTCTTGGGGTGAGTTACTTAACCTCTCTGTGCTTCTATTTTCTCATCTCTAAAATGGATAGAAGAGTAGAACCTCCATCAGAGGGCTAGAGGGAAGACTAATTTCATTTATGTAATGCATTTAGAACAGTGCCTGGTACATAGAAAGTGATTGTTAAATGTTCAATCTTATTTTTATTATCATTACTATTATCATTATTACTATCTTCATCATCAAAAGCTGACACTTTCAGGAGGGCAAGATACTATCAGCTTATAAAGTGTTAAGCTGAGAAGTGAGAAGATAAAGTAAACAGGCCTTCTGAGCCTCAAAAAGCCCAGCCCAGACTTACAGTTTTCCTTCTCAAACCTTACTTGTCCTGTTCTCCCCAATCCACTCTCATAACAGCTTCTTGAAACATTCAATCCCTTTATAAATCAGAGTCGCTGCTAGGATGGCTTGAGTCCAGGTCCAAGCTGGTAGGATCAAGGAAAGACGGGCCTCTCTCATTCAGCCACACATAGTTTATTTGTCACCCTTTTGGAAACCAATGACTCAGATGTAACTCTACTGCAAGGTGGCAGCTGGTGGGCTTTGGCAAAGCATACAAAGGGAGTACATTCTCCCAGTGACCCAGGGCACCAAGGAGAAGGTCCTAACGCAGCTCTCATTCATGTTTTAGCCTAATTAAAAAATGGCATTACCGGTTTCAGTGGTGGGGTTCTTCTGCCAGCTGCAACCAGTTTTCTTTTCTAGAGCTTTTTCTTCTTGTTTTTGCAGAATATTGATTCCACAACATGGAACTAAGGATGGCAGAATTAAAAGACAATAATTCTGATCTCTTTCCTCTCTTCTCTGTCCTGCCTGAAATCCCAGGTCTGCAGACAATGATTGCTGTCTCTGTTTATCTTATCTGGCTCAGAGGCCTCACAATGGGCACGTTTTTATAAACCAATAGCCCAAACTCTTCTCGGTTAACAAATGGACTTCATTTTATAATTTAGCATAAGACTTCTCAGGGGCCAAGAGCCCACATTTTATACAAACCAAGACATCCCTTGGCCTGCCACCTAACTAAGTTACAGTGTTCATTCTGGTGCTGGTAGGCTGAGATGACAAGCAATAAAATTGACCTCATATTTCTTCTGAAAATTATAAATTCCTTCCTCTCAGGAGGGGGCTACTTACCTGCAAATATCTCTAGGGAATTCTGTAAAGAATTCAGTTTTGCCTGCCTTCCTTACAAACCAAGTGCTACCTGGCAGTCTATGGCTCAAGAGACCCTTAAAAGCAACATTTAGTGAGGGGTTCAACTGTCACAACAAGCAAAAGCAGCTAAACTCTGAGTTGAGATATACAGGAACAAAGCAACAGAGTTCTACTATTTGGGATGGGAATTGAATAAACAACAAAAGAATAAATGACCCTCCAGTAAATCTACCGCCATGACCCTCAGTCCTTTTTTCACCCTATGGCATTTGTTCTTTTATCCATTTGTTTATGTGTTCCTTACATATTTATTGAGAACCAATGAAACTATATATGGCATGCTGGTTGAGGGTATGGGCTTTGGGTTCAAGCAAATCTGCTCAATTTGACCAGCTGTGTCCTTTGACAAGTCATTTGGCTTCTTCAAGCCTCAGTTGTCTAAATGCAATTGAATGTGACTGTGGGAGCTGCTAATAAATGATACTATGCATGTAAACCAACAGGCACAGTTCCAACACAGGAATGTGCTATGTAATATGTGATTACCATGACGGTGATATGATGATAATGAGAATGAGGAGGAGGAGGAGGGTTAGGAGGAGAAGAAGGACCTTTCTTGGGTATTGGGAGAGAGCCAATGGTAGTTATTGATCTGGCTACTAGTCTTGTGAAACTCCTCTTCCAACTCTAAGATTACCAGCCTTTTTTGGATAAGAAACTACATTTGATCCTTCCAAAGCCTTGGAATTCTAGCCTACATTTATTTTCTGGGGAAGCCAACCCCTGACAAGGGTAGTAGATAGAGAAATCAAAGTGGGGATTCTATTTTGCTCTTCACTGTTACCCCATGATCCCATCTTTTCTGAGACCCTATAGGATTGCTAAATTGGACCCCCGAGTAGAAGAAAGTCTGCCCATTCTCTAACCCCACAAGCTTGGAGTTCAACCTGGTAAGGAGTAGAAACCAATAGGGACCCTATTCTAATTCAGCATAAAATTAAGCCCTTTCATCACAATTTGGCAGATGGCCACCAGACGTATTCCAGGCATACCTGGATGGTGAAACTGAAATGAACAGAAGCATTATGGCACTCCCAAGATCACACAACTATCTCTAGAACAGTAAAAGTTAGAACCGCAGTCTCCTTACACAAACTTGTGCTCTTTTCATCCAGCAGCCTTTACCAACATTCAACTGCTGAATTGAGCTTATATACTCCTCACCAGAAAAATGAGGAAATAGACTGATTGTTACTAGAATAGGAGTCAGTAGCCTTGGATGCAGGTATCAGGGAAGCCTTAGAGGTAACCCACATGAATGTTCAACTGGGATTGTAAGTGGCTAGAAACACTGATAAGAGTGCCCATAAGAGTTCTCCACTTTCCTGCAGTCCATGTATTCTGTGGCCCCTTCTGCTCTTTGATTATTTCTTCATTTCATCCACTCAGTAGCTTCCCTTATGAGGCTCTTCAATGGGGAAGACATAGATAACCTCAATGAGTACCAATGATATCAAATGCAGGACTCCAAACACTCAAACTTGGGCTCCTTCACAAAATGTTCACACTCTACTTCCTTTAAACTAGGGAATGGAGGCAACAACTTAAGGTCTCATATCATTCCATAGTACAAAACATGTGGGGCCGATTAATGCCAGAGAAGAAGGCATGCAACCCATGGAGCATGTTTATACACATACCGTGGGGTGAGTGCATTAGGGTAGCTTAATTAAAGGCCTCCTGCCTATCATTCTCTTTAAATTACTATTCTATTTATTTCTTGAATAGCTTGGTCCCTTGACTATAAACTACCTGATTCACTCTCCCAAGGTTTTTCTTCCTTCAGACTAATACAAATCAGTTCAGTTCCAATGAATTAGAGACCACAGAGTCAACAGACAGTGGCCTCCACAATGGATATGTGCATCAGAGGATTACTTCCTTGAGCAGGGGTTCCTAACCTTTGCTGTGCCATCGTTCTTATGGCAGACTGGTAAAGCCTATGAACCCCTTCTCAGAATTTATAACGCATAAAATAAAATATATAGGACTATAAAGCTAAATTATATAAAAATGCAAGCATCCAAATACTAAACAGAACATGGGTCAGAGTGCTTAGTGCTTACTTATGATCACATGAAATAATGAGATCTAGTGGTGAGTCTAATACCACCATGATTTTGAAGTAATGAGTATATTTTGAAATTCCTCTAGGAACTGTAATATGACATGAACATGTCTATGATTTCTATTAGTGATCAAGCCACAGGTACAGCTAACACTACTGTGGTTTGTGTCTTTATTTGAAATTGAAGGAAATGCCAAATTTCAGTTTAAGGTTGGTGAAACTAAAGATTTCATTCTTTTCTGGACTTCATGAATTCTATATGTGGGAGTGGGAGTCCAGGGGGTGTCATGAGCTTCAGGTTAGGACAGACTTTTGTCCTAGAAAGGGGCTACCTGGATGGATTGCTGAAAAATAAATGGATGAGCCATGTATACCAATAAGGGGTCGTGTCAATGACTAGTTGTTGTTGGGAAGGGTGGAGGGACAATTCCTAAATATTGAAATGACATTCTGAGCTCCTAACAATGAAGAAAAGATGATGTTTTGCAGCAAGGTATTGCAAGCATTATGAAACCACAACTAAAACAACCTCAATGCTCTGGATCCAGAGACCTGCCCTGATACTATTGAAGAGACAGGCTCCTGGGTTTTTCAGACTTGCTCACTTGTTGCTTCTCTAGATATTATAAGAACTTTCTAGATCAGTGATCATGCCTGTCCTGCCTCAGCCCAGAAAAGGTGTATGTGTATAGGGTGACTTTGGTGGCCACTTTTTGTGCTACATGTCCCTGCCCCTTTATATGCCATAGTTTATTGCACCAACAATGAGCACCAGATTCAAGAGAAGCCTGAGTATTGGCTGGCCAACACCTAATATATGGCTTGATTTTTTTAAATGATCTGAGTCAAACAGCTTCTCTTTCATGCTCTCTTCGTAAATGTGAACTGAGATATACTGCAAGAACAAGGCTATGATTGGTAAAAATCAAGAATGAAAGAAAACACAGAAGAATGCCATACTTTGACTCAGGGTAAAACAAGGGATAACTCAGAGAGAAGCTGACTCCATCTAAAGATGAAGATCCCTAAAGATGGCCCCTCTATGGTGGCCTTAGATTCAAACTGCCTTCCACTTCCCATCTCCACAGTAAAATCTCAGTAATATAATTCAAAGCATCTGTAAAAAAAAATCACATTTTTAATTTCACTAACCTTGAACTGAAACTTAGCATTTCCTTCCCCTTCTGAGAAGCCTTCTATAACTTCTTAAGATTGGGTAAGGTTCCTCCAATAAAGTGCTCCCAAGTCTCTTTCAGCTACTCTTATCTTTGTAGGAACAATGTCTATTGTAATGTCTATTGACATGTCTCTATCTTACTTCAGACCGTAAGTTCCTTGAGGACAGAAACCTTGTTGGTCTCCTTTGGATTTCCAAGGTTTGGCACAGTAAATATACTATAGTATATACTTAACAGATTTTACTGAATTCATCAAAGAATGAAATATCTATAGGAAGTCATGGGGACATAAAAGTAACAATTCAATGATGCAAGCTTTAGGGACATACCCACAACTCTTAAGAGGAAAAGAATGTAGCAGATATTGAACCTTGTGGGAGAATATTAAAATTAAGGTCTCTTATACAATGCTTGTTAAAGCAATTCAGTTCACAGAATATTTACTGTGACCTACTGTGGGTCACAGTCCCTTTCCATAAGGATTTAACTAACATGGAAGAGTAAGGCATGAATAATATCTCAAACACAGTATATAATGGGATACATACGAGATAAGATCTATAGATCATTTGGGGGAAACTGTCATCATAATTGGAGTCAGGTGACCTATATCTAAATCCTAACCCCACCATTTATTAGTAATAGAAACTGAGACAAAATGTTATACTAAGCCTCAATCTTCCTGTCTATAAAATGGGGCTAATGGTACTTACCTTGTAGAAGAGTTAGGAAGATTAAATGCAAGCACTGTGTGAAAGGTTCTGGTACCATAATTGGTACATAGCAGACATTCATTAAGGGTTTAGGTCTTTTTCCTAATACATAAAAACTTTAATTGTACATAGTCAGCAATGTGATGGTGGAAGAAGATAGGAATTTGATCTGTGGCATTACTCCTAAATCCATTTTGCCTGTGACTATACTGGAACAAAATTTTACTGTATTTGAAATTGGCTGGAGAGATGGTTTAGCTCAGTCTTACAAACCTAAACAGAAATACAATGTGAGCCACGTGTAATGTTAAATTTTCTAGTAGCCACATTAAAAAAACACACACACAAAAAGGTGAGATTAATAATATATATTATTTAATCCAATATATCTAAAATATGTCGATAATCAATATAAAACATATAATGACATATTTTACGTTCTTTTTCTCATATTATATCTTAGAAACACAGTATTTTCCACTTAGAGCACATCACATGTCAAGTAATCATATAGATACACTTCAAGTGTTCAATAGCCATGTATAACTAGTTACTGCTGTATTTGGACAGCACAGGTCTAGCTAGCATGGGAATAGCTGTGGGGGTCACTCCACTGGAAATCAATTTTATTTAAATAGTGAATAAGAATTCAGATTCAGGAACCAGACTGAGTTCAGATTCTGTCTCTGTCACTTACCAGCTATGTGACCTTGGGCAAGTGACTTCATCTCCTTGTGTCTAATTTCTACCTCTATAACAGGGCAAAAGTAATAGCAGTTCCTAGAGTTGGTAAGGATTAAATGAATTAATGCATGCAAAATGATTAGAACTACATCAGGAACATAGTAAGTTGTCAATAAATATTAACTAGTGCTATTATTACAGTTCCAAAGGGGGACAGGAAGAGAGTAGCAGAGAAGTAGGATTAGAGGTTTGAAACTTCCCTTTCAGTACAAGAGAACTCTGCTGTCCTCCCTTACAGACCATGGACAATTCTGGTACACAGTATCCTACAATAAAATGGTCCTGGAGGGTGGCGGGCCCTCACATTTGCAATCTAAAGGCAATCTGAGGAGCTATGGTTCCAATTATGAAGGCAAAACTGGCCCCAATACCATTCCCCAAAGCTTGGCAGGAAAAGCCATTTGCAACAAACCAGACCATGTCTCCCATTTTCTGTCTTTCTTTCTCTGTTAAAACATTTGTTAGTCTTTCTGAATTTGAGAGAAGTGGCAGCAGCAACCGGTTTTAAAAAGCACAGCCAGGATCAAATGAAAGCAGGCCAAACACAAGTGGTCAGGGGTATTAGAATACAGAATACAAATCATAAAAATAAAGAAGAAATTAGAAGTAATAAAATTAGTGTCTGCTGAATATAAGCAATTATGTTTTCCAGGAAATAACCTCTGCTTCATACAGTTAAGAGCTATCTATATCTCTAAACCCCTAACTGATTTTTTTCTTTTAAATCTCACTTATATATGTCTATTTCTCTTTCTTGGCACTCTTGCCACAGCTTCTACAATATGGGCACAGATCAATATAGATGCCTCCATTTTATTTATATTGAGATATTTATATACACTAAAGTATATAAATCTTAAGTGTACAGCTTAGAGAATTTTTACATATCTTTACAGACAGGTCAACAGCATTCAGGTCAAAGTATATACAGCCACTTGGCTGCAGCTCATGGAAACACACAGTTCAAAAAAAAAGACTGTGGCTGGCAGGATATAGGTGGGGGATAGGAAGTGAGTGAGTGAGGGGATGAAAGGAGAGTAGAGTGTGTGGTGTGTGTGTGAGTGAGTGAGGGACAGTTAAATTCAGCAGGAGGAGCAGAGGCTGGCAGACCAGGCTCTCTTGGACAGGGAGAGACTACCACCACTGCGGGCACTCCCTGGACTGCAGGACTCAGGCACAGAGCCCACGCCATCTTGAAGGGGAAAGCAGCCTCTTCTAGGAACTCATTAGCACCACCACCCAGACAGGCCTTGGATATTGCCCATGACCTGGCAGCCACTCCAGCCAAAATCCTGCTGCCCCACCCAGAGACCCATGGACCCTGGGACCTCCACCTCCAAAGATGTACTGCTCCCACAGCAGTAAGTGCAACTTCCTACCTCCCAGCAGCAGAACTCTGAACGCTACATTCGCACGTTTCCAACATTCTTGCGTTTCCAGCAAGCAGACTTCCAGGGCACACCACTCCATAGGCAGCTCTTAGATCTCCCTGTGAACCCCTGCTGGGTGTGATTTTGAACAGACAAGGGCACACTGCCCCACAGTAGAAATGCTGAATTCCCTCTTCCTGAATAACTGCCCAAAGACAACCCAGCTATGCATCTTTAGTGCCAGGGCTCCTCAGAGTGCAAGTGCATCAGAGCTCTGCACTGGCAAACTCACCACCACAGTCTTGCATTTCCAAGGAGCAGACACCCAGAGCCCATCTATGCACAGGGCACTTGTGACAGCCTCTGGGAGCCCCTGCTAAGTGCAATCTTGGACAAACAGGGACGCAGTCCCCCCAGCAGTAGAAATTCTGAATTCACTCACCCTGGATACCTGCCCACAGATGCCTCAATTAAGTGGCTTCAGTGCCAGAGCCCTTCAGAGTGCTTTAGTATGCCAGGCTGGCAAACTCACTACTGGTGCCCCTGTGAACCACCACTGGGAGCGTGCGCCTATACACCACAGGTGCAGCAGCAAAAACTGAGTCTGCCCACCTCATAGCTGCAGAAATCTGGACACTACAGTTGCATGCTCTTCCAGTGCCACTGTGAGTCCCCACTGGGCAAACACGACTTCAACCAAGGGCAGCAAAAATTGGGACACCCCACTTGATGGCTGCTGCTGACTTCTAGACACTGCAGTTGGACATTTCAAATTCACAGGCCTACATCAAGAGAAGCCAAATAGCTCAAGTAGAGAGCTACACTAGATTACAAAGCCCAGGAGACCTGAGAAATCACACCAGTAGCACAATCCCCAAAAGAACCGAGGTAGCAAAGCAATCGGATCTACAATTAAAACATTACTGCAAAACATGGGAAGACAAAAAAGCAATCCCCAAAGGAAAGAAAAAGAGGAGTCACCAGAAATGGAGATAAATGAAACTGAGACTAGAAACATATCAGAGGAAGAATTCAGAGTAATGGTTATAAGGATGCTCAAACAGCTGGATGACAAATACACACAACTCAATGAGAATTATAAGGAGCTAAATGAGAATGTTACCAACATGAAAAAGAATCTAGAGGAAATGAAGAATGACATAGCTGCAATAAAGAACACAATGGGGGAGGCTGGAGGAAGGGCAGGGGGAAAAAAGAGATATTTGTACTAATCTTTGTAATACTTTATGTAATTAAAAAATTAAAAAAAAATAAAAAAGAACACAATGGAAGGCTTAAACAGCAGACTAGAAAAGGCTGAGGCTCGAATCAGCAAATTAGAAGACAAGATAGGAAAAAGTACACAAACACAGCAGCAACTGGAAAGAATATTTAAAAAGCAAGAGGAGAGCCTAAGGGAGCTTTGGGACAACACAAAACAGAAGTATTTGCATAATAGGGGTACCAGAAGGAGAGGAAGAGAATCAAGGAATAGAAAACCTGTTTGAAGAAATAATAACAGAAAACTTCCCTGATACTGGCAAGGAAAAAAACTATGCAAGCCCAAGAAGCACAAAGAGTCCCAAACAAGATGAACCCTCAAAAACCAACATCAAAACACATCATAATTAAACTGGCAAACACCAACGACAAAGTAAGAATCTTAAAGGCTGCCAGAGAGAGACAGAAAGTTACTTATAAAGGAGCTCATATTAGAATATCAACTGATTTATCAACAGAAACACACTAGGCCAGAAGGGAATGGAATGGAATATACAAAGTGATGCAAAGCAAGGGACTAAATCTAAGAATACTATACCCAGCAAGTCTATCATTCAAAATTGAAGGTGGAATCAGGAGCTTCAAAGACAAAAAAGGCTAAGAGAGTTTATTATTACCAAGCTAGCAATGCAAGAAATGCTAAAGGGACTGCTGTAAAAAGAAGAAACAGAAACACAAGAAGAAACACAAACATTAAGAAAAATGACAACAAACAAGTACTTATCAATAATAACATTAAATGTAAATGGATTGAATGCATCAATCTAAAGACATAGGGTAGCTGAATGGATAAGAAAATATGATCCATATATTTGCTGTCTGCAAGAGACCCACCTCAGAACAAAGGATTCACACAGACTGAGAGTGAAGGGATGGGAAAAAAATTTCAGGCAAATGGAAATGAGAAAAAAGCTGGGGTTGCAATACTTATATCTGACAAAATAGACCTCAAAGTAAAGGTCATAACAAGAGATAAGGAAGGCCACTACATAATACTAAAGGGAGCAATTCAACAAGAAGATATCTCTGGTAAACATATATGCACCCAATACAGGAGCACCCAAATACATAAAACAAGTTCTGGATGATATCAAGGGAGAGATCAATAGCAATACAGTCATAGTAGGGGACTTTAATACCCCACTGACACCACTGGATAAATCCTCTAAACAAAAATCAGCAAAGAAACATCAATCCTAAATGACTCACTAGATCAGATGGGCTTAATTAACATCTTCAGAATATTTCACCCCAGTGCTACAGAATATACATTCTTATCCAGTGCACATCGGACATTTTCAAAGATGTTCCACATATTAGGACACAGGCAAAGTCTCTTCAAATTCAAGAGGATAGAAGTCATAACAAGTATCTTCTCAGATCACGATGGCATAAAACTAGAAATCAACTACAATAATAACAATGGGGAAAAAAATCAAACACTTGGAAGCTAAATAGCATGTTATTAAACAATGACTGGGTTACCAGAGAGATCAAAAAAGAAACAAAAAGCATCCTGGATACAAATGACAATGAAAACAGAACAATCCAAAATCTATGGGCACAATGAAAGCTGTCCTGAGAGGGAAGTTCATAGCTCTACAGGCCT
>PVJC01030311.1:0-21274 GCA_004026665.1 Murina feae | reverse complement strand
GGCCGGCCAGCCCTCGGGGCGAAGGGGCATTGCCTGGAGGGCAACAGCTGCCCTGGACTTGGGTAAAGGAGGCTCTGCACGCGCCCAGCGCTTCCAGGCGGGGACCCCCAGGACAGGCCACCCCCAGACGGCACAGAGCTCCAGCTCTGCAGGAAGGGGAGCCACGGGCTGCTGCTGTCCACCAGCTCGGAGGTCTACGCTCCTCCTGCCTCTGGGCCCCCATCTGAGAGGCAGGCGACCAGGTTAACTCAGGACTGAAGAAGTGCTGGTCCCAGTGCTCTCACCACGGAGCGGACAGGGCAGGAGAGGTAGTCTCGGGCCCTCCACGGCCCCTGGCCCTTGGGAACTCACCACACCCCTACTGAAGCACAACTCACACGTCCTCGTGGTTGGCGCCACCCCCACCTTATGTCTTCACTGTCTGTCCCCCAACACGACGGCCACCTCTGTGACTACCACCTCGGAGGCCGTGTGTCCCTGGTGGGAAGGACTGAAGGGAAGGAGGAATGGGCTTTCTTTCTCTGCCCCCCGCTGCCTCATCCCCCACCCTACAGGTGTGACCCACAGCCTCCCAGGTTCTGACAGGGTTCCTCCCCCCCTACTGTGCACAGGGCTCTGATTTGTTCTTTCTCCTGGCAGACCCCTTGCAGGCCTGAGTTCCGCATGGGCCCTGGGGAAGGGCCGGCTGGGTCTTCTGCAGGGGAAGCCCCTAGGCACAGGCTCAGGAGAGGCGCAGGGGTGGCTGTGACCTTGAGTGGCAGATGGGCAAGTGCGGAGGCTGTCTCATCCTGGCCCCGGGCTTCAGGCAGTGGCCCCGCACAGGAAGCCTGGAGCAGGGCCAGCGCGGAGCCTGCCTGCTCACATTCCCTCCCGCTCTGCCCCTGCCCCACCTGCCTGGCTCCATCTCTGTCTCAGAGGCTCCCGCAGCCCCTGCCTATAGGGTAACCTTTGGGGATGAGCTGGCCACAGGGAGGGGAGCAAGGCAGGGGACTGCTGTCCAGCCGGCCAGTACTGCTGTGCCTTCATCGGCTAGCCACTCTCCCCCCCTCAGGCTGGCCCATTTGTCACCATGGGGTTTTACTTCCCTATCCAGCAGCAATACTTACAGGGGGACACGGCACCCCAGAGTCTCTCTAGTCCTGGTTTTTACAAAAATAAGAGGGAGGACCCCAAGCGGAGGGCCCTGGGGCCTGGACCCTCTCACACTCTGTGTAGCCCCGAGCCCATTTGCTGCATTGATAGCAGCCTGACCCTGGGCTTAGTGGGGAGGGCTTCTGTCTTCATACCCACCCCCAGCCCAAAGCCAGCCAGGGATCCGTTCACATGTGTTCTTCTTTTGACAACTAAGCATTTCTTTCTGTACAGACCCAATAAAACCTCCTGTGATTTGCATTTCTATGCTGGTTTCAAGGAAACACCTTTCTAGAATCTAACAGCAGCCCTGGCCACCTGCCCCCAAATGTGTCTCTCCAATTCCTCTGCTACTGTGGTATTCTTGGGGGCTGGGCTATGGCACAGAGTGTCAGGGGCCTGGCACAGCAGCTGGGCACCAAGGCCCTAATATCAGGAACAGTCTCTGCCCTGGTGATGGTTCAAGGGCCGAAAGCCGCTGTAAGGTTGGTTCAGGAGGGCGACAAAGGGACCTCTTGTGCCCGGAACCCTTGGGCCCCGGGCTGAGGTTTGGAAGCTGCTTCCTGCGTCTGCGGTGCGAGGCCGCCACCTGATGTCGGGAAGGAGTATTGGGGTCACCAGCCACGTCTAGGACTGTGGGAACCCGAGACCCTACAGGCCGCCCCCAAACCGCTACAGCCCGGACCCCGCCCCCACCTTCCCTCCGGAGATCCGGCTGGGTGGGGTGGGGGAACCCGGCCGCGCTCTCCCCACGATCTGATCTGTACAGGTTTTTAGCCCACTAGCAAGGCAGGGACAGCCAGAAACGAGAAGGGTTTTATACACAGTTGCTATTTGTAGTTGAAAGAGATGCACGGAAGTGGCCGCGTGGGATAAACGAGAACCCACCTCTCGGGATCGCACTGTCTTTATTCTGAATTTCAAGCCGGTGTGAGGAGGTGTCAAAATCTCTTCCTGGGCACAGCCTGAGATCCCCGTCCCGCACCCCCAGGCTCCCCCTCGCGGGGCTGGGGCCCCCGAAACAGGTGCCTCCGAGGGTTGTCGAAGGACGTGGGCTTCTGGACGGGACTCCGCGGAGCCGAGTGGGAAAGGGGACCCTCCCACGAGAGGAGCTCGGCTTCCTTCCAGCGCCTCTAACTGGCGCGGCAGTGCGCTGGGTGCCCCTGGAAGCGCGCGGGCAGGGCGCAGGGCGTGGGGGGGGCGGGGAGGTGGGAGGAACATCTCGCGGCGCGAGGCGGAGCTGGGGCGGCTGCGGGCTGTGCTGCTTAGAGGCGCGGCCCCGGGAACGCGCGCCCGCGGCCGGGATGCCGCGCTGCGTGCCGAGGGGGTGGGGACCCGCGGGACAGAGAAGGCTCAGGGTGGGGGGTGCGGGGCCCCCGCCCTTGGGGCGGGCCCGGCGTGCTTTGCGCCGGTGGGAACCGGGCGTCCCCTGCAGCTGAATGGGCCGGGGCGGGGCAGCGATTCTCCGCGCCGCGAGGGGTCTGCTCTGCGCCGCAGCCCGTGCGACCTTCCCATCGCTGCGCGGCCACGGGGCGGGGCCCTGGGCGAGGGGCGCAGCCCACGACACCCCTCCCAGCCCCCTCGAGTGGGAGGAGCAGAGAGCCGGTCCTGCCTGAGTCGGTGAGGCTGGGGTCGGGGGCAGATTCCGTCTAGAGGCGCAGGCCCGGGTCCACCGAGGCTACGCGTGTTTCACTGCATTCTCGGGCGCGCGGCACCCTCCCGGCCGCCCTCCCCACGGGAGTGGGACGGACGTTTGAGGTCCCGGTCGTCTCGCGGGCGCACTGCAAACTGTCTCTGCGCCGGCAGAGCAGACGGGGGACCCCTTGAGCCCGAGGCCACGCCTGGGCCTTACCAGGGCCGCCACAGGCGCATCCCCGACCCCGGGCTCTCGGCGCAGTGACAAGACGCCGGCTGCGGTGCCGGGATCTGGGTGGACGGGCCGGGGAGGCCGCCAGGGAGTAGGAGCCTGGATGGCGGGCACAGCGAGCCGCCGGCGCCCGGATTAGGGGCCCAAATGGTGGGGGCGCAAGGGCCGCAGCGCCTGGGCACCTCCGGGCGGGGCCTGGCGCTGTCCGTGGTGCTGCCCACCCTGCGCTCGGGCACCAGCGGGCAGCGCAGCCCGCCGCCGCCGCCGCCGTCCTCTCCGCGCCGCCGAAGCTGGCCAACGCCCGGCAGACAGCCGCGGAAGCCCGACGGGCACTCAGCGCCGCCGCGGATGGGCCAGAGCCCTGGGGAGAGGGGAGCGGACGGAAGGGTAGGTGAGGGGGGAAGAGGAGGGAAAGGAAGGGGGACGCGTGGCGGGGAAAGGAAGAGATGAAGGGAGGGGAGGGGAAGGGAGGGAGGCGAGGCCACCGGACCGTCCAGACCTTCTTCCACTCGGATTACCACTCCGCAGCCCGCCGCCCTTGCTGCCTCCCGCCTCCAGTGGCCTGGGCCCCGCCTCACCCGGCTGCCCAATCCCTGGGCCTTTTTCTCCCTCCATCCCTCAGCCATCTGGCCCCGGATTAGGCAGGGCTCCTCCCCCCAAACCTCCTAGGGCCCCCTCTACCTTGCACGGAGCTCTGGAGGCTTTTCATGTACTTGACGCTCAGCTCCAGGATGTCTGCCTTCTCCAACTTGCGCTTTCGGATCTGCGGTTGGCGGGAAGGGCTCTCAGCTGGGAGCCCGCGGTGGGGAGAGGCGAGGGATGGATCGCACCGCCCACCACCGCGCGGGGGCTCACCTGGTGCGAATAGTGCTTCTCCAGCAACGACCTGAGCTGCTCCAGCGACATATTGATGCGCGCCCGTCGCTTCTTCTCCATTAGTGGCTTGGAGATCTGTCGACAAGAGGCTGTTAGAAGGCGGGGTCAGGGCCCTTTGCCCCCGTCGTCGGGCAGAGCCCCCACCGTCCGGCAGAGCCCCCACCCCGAGCTCTTCAGCACCCAGACCTTTCGGAATCTGCCCACAGGAACCCCAGAGCTGCCCTGGGTCCCGGGCTCAGTGCCCATGTTGTCGTGTGCGTGCCTGCGGGAGGCGGCCAAGCCTTTATAGTGGCCCCTCGTTTACATGTCAATGAGGGATTCTGGGCTCCAGGACCCTTGAGGGGGAGGGGAGGAGAGGGGGACACACAGTGAATTCCCCACCTCCCTCTGCCCATCTCTCCTGCCGCCCAGGCTTCAGCTCTGCCCCAGAGCCCCTCCTCCCTCCCCAGCAACCCCCTTCCCCTTTCCCAGTCTTTCCCTTATCCCTCTCACCCCCCCACTTCCCATGTCTGGGACCCCCTCCAGGCCCATTCTCCCCCCCCCCTGACTGTCCTGTCCCAGTGTCCTGAAGTTCTGGACCCTGCCACCAGGCCCACCTGCCTCATCCTTGCTGCTCTTGCCTCTGAGTGTTCTTGGGGTCCCACTGGGAGTGCACGGGCCCAGCCAGCTCTGAGCACTGCTAGTGACGATGACAGAGCCCGGGCCTCGGGCCTGGGGCCTGATGAAGATGCGGAGGCCGGGAGTACCCGCCCGCCAGGCTTCCAGCAGGCTTCACGCTCTGGCCGAGCTAGCCACGCACATTAGTGGCCCTGATGTTGGGACAATGCAGCAATTTTCTGCCTGTGGCCACTCAAAGCCAGGCGCAGGCCAGGCCTGAGGGGGCCACACAGGAACATGTGTCCCATTAAAGCGTGCAGGCCGCCCGCAGGGCCAGAGCCTCCTACTCGCTGGGCCTGGGGCCTGGGAGTGGCCGTGAGGAGCCGAGCTCTTCCCCGGGGAGGTGGGCCTGCTGCAACCTCAGGCCGGACAGGCAGAACAGCCTCGGAGCCCGCTGGGTGTGAGGGCTGTGGGCAGACTCAGGCTCCGAGAACCTGGGGGCTTATTCCCACCGCCCTGGCTCCCTGAGGGTAGGTGGGGGAGCATCATTGCGGCTTTTGCAGGTCTGGGACCCCAAGCTCTTCTCATCATTCCGGCTGGAGCTGGACACCACGGAGCTCAGGGAGGGAGGACCTGCCTCGGGCTGCTGGCCCCGCGAGGGCCGGGTGTGGCCCCAGGAGCAGGACCGCAGGGGCTGAGCTGACAGGAAGACTGAGGTCGGGGGAAGACACTGGGTTCCAACTCATGCCCCTCCGTTTCCTGGACTCATAGCTTCAGTTTCAGTGTCTGTGCAACGGGGTTCCGCAGTGGAGCCCGCGGCAGAGGAATGAACAACGGCCTGTGCAGGGCTCCACCGGGGTGGGGGGCGGGGAGGGAATGGCCAGGTTCTGGGTGGGCCCCCCAGCTCTCTCCAGCGGGGCCTCTCTCCCCTCCCGCCCCGCCCGAAGGTACTAAAGGCCCAGGCCGCAGGGACCACGGGCCAGACCGGGGGCGCCGGCACGCGCCGGGCGGCTTTGAAGCGCCCGTCTCGCCGGGCCGAGCCGCCTCCCGCGCGCGCTCCGGCTGGGGCGGGGCCGGCGCGGGACAGGGCGCCGCGGGCACAAAGGGGGCAGCCGAGTGTTCAGGGCTTTGTGCCGGCCCCACAAAGCCGCGCCCCCTCGGGGCCGAGTCGGGGCGCCCCGCCGCGTGCAGCCTTCCAGCTGCTGCACATCTGCACCGACGCGGGGCGCGCGGGCCGCGGGGCGAGGTGCCCTCTAACCACGAGCCCTCCCCCCGCGCCTTGCACCTCCGGCGCATTAGCAACCCAACGGCGCTGGGCGGGCACTCCGGCCGCAGCGGGGGCGCGGGGCCGCCCCTCCCCAGAGTTCGGGCCACCGGAAAGGGGCCCCCGCAGCCCCCGGGCCAGCTCTCCTCTCCAGCTGCCGCGCGAGGATCCCGGCCGCGCAGGGGGGGCGCCGCTGGCGTGGACGGCTCCGCGTTTCCGAAAATGGACCGCGAATGCTTCAATGCGCCACGTTCTGCTCAGGCTGCCGGCGGGAGGCCGGCCTCCACCCCTTCCCGAGCCTCCGCGGCCCCACCCCACCCTCTGCACGTCCTCGCGCCGGGTCCTCCCACCTGGGCTGGTCCCCATCTCCTTTCTCAGCTCCCGCTCCCCCAGACTCAGGGCTGAAAAGGTCCCCTCTCCCTGCCGGCGCTCAGAGCGTCCCCACCTCTTGCCTGCTTGGCCCCACTTGGCCCCCTCCTGGGCGGCCACTTCCCCACTAAGTCAAAGGCGACGTCCGTGGAGAGGATCGTAAATGGGTCCACCGAGGGCCCTGCCGACACCCAGGCGGGGACGCCATTCCGCCCGTCTCCCCTGCGGCTGGGCAGGCGGCTTCTGGGCGCCCTACGCACACCCGGGCAGGCCTGCCTCTGCCCCCGCCCCGAGGCGCGCAGGGGCGGGGGAGGCGTTTTCCGAAGTCGGGGGCGCAAGGGTTCACCCCGAGTCCTCTCAGACTGCACTCAGGACAAAGCGAAGGGCATGGACCAACCTAGGCCGGGCTCCTGCAAGCAGGGATGTAGGCCACCAACCCCTTCCATCTTTAGATCTGGGGTTCCCGGGCGCCTGGAGAGCAGCACAGGTCCAGGCCGAGCCCAGGGAGGCCGAGGCTGCCCCTGCTCGTTCACGGAACAAATCCCTCTGTCACTCGGGAGGGAGGGCGCTGGGGGCCCCTGCTTCCTCACGCTGGGCAGTCAAGGCGGAGAGTGACGGGGGTCTCTGCCCTCCCTTCTCCCCTTTGGCTTTCTTGACTTTTAAAAAATATTTGTATTGATTCCAGAGGAAGGGAGAAGGCGAGAGAGATACATCAAGGGCGACAGAGAATCATGGGTGAGCTGCCTCCTGCATGCCCCCCCATCACACACACACACTGGGAATGGAGCCCGCAACCCGGGCACATGCCCTGAGCAGGGATCGAACTGTGACTTTTTGGTTCAGAGGTCGACACTCAATCACTGATCCATGCCAGCAGGGCTGCCTTTCCTGACTTTGGCAACAAAAGTAAATAAATAAATGAATAAATAAATTGCAGACCAAGTCGGGTCTGGACACGAGGTGGGGCGGGGTCTGCAGGCCTCGGGACAAGAGCCCTGTGAGCTCCCTCCTGGCGGGAGCCCCTTTCCTTCCTGCAGCCCAGGCAGCTAAGCCGCGCTCACCTCACCGGTGAGAGTTGCAGAGGCCACTTCGGCGGGGGACAGGCCCCGCCTCCGCGCAGTTGCATTTCAAAGCGCGATGGAGTGATTGCTCCGTGTAATGAACTATGAGGACACAGCGAAAGCACGGGAATGACTCAGCCGATTGTCTCCGGATGGGGCTGGAGAGGCCGCGATTGTTTAACTCTCTTTAGCTGGGTTGGGAGTCCGAATAGCTCGCAGCCGAGGGTCCTCCAGGGGACAAAGGCTGGGACTGCGGTGAGTGCATCAACACTGCACCGGGCTGGTCCGGCCCTGGGAGAGTGAATTCCGAGAGACCCCCATTGTCCCCGCCTTTTGTGTGTCTCCCCAGCTGGCTCTAATCTTTAAATATTTACCCGGCAGCTTTGTGCACGGCTGACTTATGCACTTTGGGCTGCTGTGCTCGTAAATTACGCATCACTTACCCATTTCCAGAGGAGAGAGAGAGAGAGGCTTTAATGCCTGGAGCCCAGAATGGCCCAGGGAGGGAAAAGAACTTTCTGAGAATCAGGGGTCCGTCCCCCCTGCCCTCCGCCCCTGCAGGACTGCAGTCACACTGGACAGCCTCACTCCCACCTTCACGTGGAAGTTGGAGGAGGCCTGTGAGTGACAAGGGGCCCAGGAGGCCCCTCTAACAGCCACTGACGGGGACCCACACGCAGAGGTGGGGGAGAGGCCGGGTTCCCCGACTTTTTCCTACTTGGTGCCAAGCTTGGAGAGGAGCAGACTTTTCATCCTGGGAGGCTGATGTGGGTTGAGGTGCTTGGTTAAGGCCTAGCTCCCAGCTCCGCGCCCCATTCTCTCTTGCTCAATTAAGTAATCAGTTGAAGAAAGGGAAGCCTGAAGTTGCATCAGCCTGCAGTTTAACTGGGGGAAGTCAAGGTGTCCTTAGGACTCTTTTAAATGAGAGGGACCCCGACTGGGATTGAGGTTGGAGCCGCCCCAGCTGGTGGGCTGGTGGCTGGAGGAGAGGGCGGAGGGAGGGCCCTACCCAAGGACCTTCCTGCATGAGAAAGAGCTCCCTTTGTGTGCTGGCCTCGCAGTTTAGGACAAACACATTCAAATGCTTATTTACAAAAAAGGCCAGCGAGGCATCCCCGGGCTGAGCAGTTTTCCCGTATTTTCTTATATTTGGAGGAAGCTTGTTCCCCTGGGCTGGGGGTGGGGGGGACAGTGGGGAGCTGGGTGCAGAGTGGAAGTGTTAGATCAGATGACTTTCCTCTCGGGAGTGAATGCAGGTTTCTGTGTGCTCCTGTCTGTTTCTCTGTGTGTCTCTGTGTCCCCGGTTTCTCTGGGCCTATGCCAGTGTGGGAGTATATTCACGTTTCCTTTCTCCTCCATCACTGGCCTGTGAGCCCTGAGAAATTCAGCCACTCCAGTGACTTTTAAAAATCCCCTGTCCGTCCCTCTCGACTGGCCCTATTCAGGAAGGAACTGCTCCCCTTTCTCTTCAACTTCTCCGAGATGGGGCTGGTAGGGTATAAGGGGAAGTGATGGGCGAGAGGAGAGGCTCTCCGGTTTGAATTACATTACCCTCGGCTCCTAGAATGGGGGTGGTCCCTGCGGGCAACCAGGGCGGTAAGTCAGCTTGGAGAGCAGAAGTCAAAGGCCAGGGATGGAGGTTCTTGAGAGCAGCTCTCTGCCCCAGGACCAAAGAGGAAATGAGCGCCTCCTAGTGGCCTCAAGGCTTCCTGGCACAGAGGGAGAAGTCCTGAGTCTGGGGGAGACCTTGATAAACTGGAGCAGAGGCAGGAGAGGGGTTCAACATACTAGTAAAGCCCAGGCCTCCTTCCCACAAGGCGCCAGCCGACTTTGGATTTTAAAACATTAACACTCCTTTCGATTCTGACCAACCGAGTTTAGCGCCTGCCATCTGAGCGCCATTTGAACATGGCATAGGCTTTAGGGACCGTTAGCGATGCCTGACTGTGAAATCAGGATCCCCTGAATTTTACAGAAACGTTTTACAGAAACTCTGAGAGCTGATTTCCCCGAGGTCACAAGGTGGGTCCGCAGCGGCCCAGGCTCCATCCTTCCCTGAACCCAGGTGCCCAAACGCCAGGCGTCCTGTGGGGACAGAGGAGAGTGTGACCTGGACGACTGACTGCAGCTCGCAGCCCGCTGGGCCTCAGGTATGTCTGGCCCACGACCCAGGGCTCCAGCTCCCCTGGGGCCTGTCCCCTATCCTGTGTGGACAAAAGGAGCCGCATGCTAGCCTGAAAAGCTCAGCGGAGGTCTGCATGGCAGTCCTACAAACTCAGAGACCTAAAGTAACCACAAAAGATGGTCTGAAAATTAAACATTTAACTACAAACAGGTTATGGTGGGTAGTCACATCCTAGGCCAGTATTTTCCCTGACAGAGATCACCTTTGATCTTTACTGAGCACATTTGTCTTTTTGCCTCTAAGATAACGTATTTGTGAAATGTCTGGGTAACTTGTAACATCCCTTTCTTTCCAGACCCCTCAGGGCTTAACAAATGGCACCAGGACATTCCCTCATTGTTATGTTATCACGTTAATGTCAGCTGTTAACTATGTTAACAATCCTGTAGGCATCTGTGTAAAAGAAGCATCTGTCTGTCATTTCACCTTTTACCCTATCCCAGAGATTTTCCCGCTTTGCTTATCCCTCCTCCTTAATCTATCACCAGTGAATTTCATGTAACCCACTTACGTATTTTCCTTTTGATGGTAAATTTATAAAAACAAGGTATGAACTCCCCATTCTCCGGAGCATTATCTCAATTCATTGAGGTTCTGCTTCCCGGCATATGTCGGACAGTTTGGCTCAAATAAACTCTCAAAATTCTCTACAGGTTTCATTGGGCTTTTTCGTTAACACCTGCCACAGGCTCGCTTCCTCCTGCGTCTGTGCCACCCTCCCCGCTTCCTATCCTTAGACGCCCTTGTTCTTCGTTCTCATTTCCAGCGGCAGGCAGGCAGGCCGCCAGTTCCCCAGGGCCCCAAGGCCTAGTGGCATCATCTCTTCCAGGCAGATTCTTCACCCGAGGCCCTCCCACCCTAATCCCTCCCTGGAGTCCCTCCCTCTCCATCCTCACTTGCTTCTGCCCCACTCTCACCCACCACAGTCCTTTCTTCTTAGCTCCCGGGGGAGGGAGGGCACTATTAACCCTTTAAAAAGTAAAGGACAATTTCTGATTATAAACGTAATAGAAGTTGCCCGGCTGACGTGGCTCAGTGGTTGAGCATCCACCTATGAACCAGGAGATCGGAGTTCGATTCCCGGTTAGGGCACATGCTGGAGTTGCGGGCTTCATCCCCAGTGTGGGGCGTGCAGGAGCCAGCCGATAGAGGGATGATTCTCATCATTGATGTTTCTATCTCTCTCTCCCTCTCCCTTCCTCTCTGAAATCAGTCCTATATAATAAAGAGGGAATATGCAAATTGACCGTCACCACAAGGATTACTGCACCCACAGCTGAGGCCGAGTTCCCATAACAAGCCTTAAGGAGCAATCAGCAGGGTCCTCAAGCGTGCCCACTGCCCTAGTGGCAGACTGGGGGACCTCAGGCTGTGCCCCCCACCTGGAAGGGCTTGACAGAGGACCTCAGGGTGCACTCCTCACCCAGATGCTGGGTCAGGGGACCTCAGGCTGCTCCCCCAACCCTGGTACTGGGCCAGGGGACCTGAAGCTGTGCCCCCACCCCAGTGCCAGGCTGGGGGACCTGAGGCTGCGCTCCCTGCCCAGTGGGGCTTGACAGGGGACCTCAAGGTGCACCCCCCAACCTGGTGCTGGGCCAGGGGACCTCAAGCTGCTCCCTCTGCCCCGGCACCAGGCTGGAGGAACTCAGGCTGCACCCCCTGCCCTAGTGCCAGGCTAGGGGACCTCAGACCATGCCCCCCACCCAGTGGGACTTGACAGGGGACCTCAAAGTGTGCCCCCCACCCTGATGTAGGGCCGGGGGACCTCAGGCCATGCCTCCCACCCCGGCGCCAGGCTGGGGGACTGCAAGCCACTCTCTCCACCTGGCGGAGCTTGATTGGGAACTTCAGGCTGCACCCCGCCCCCCGCCTAGGCTGGGGGACCTCAGGCCATGCCCCCCCACAACCCTGGTGCCAGGACAGGAGGCTACCACCTGGTGGGGCTTGACAAGGATGGGACTGGCCGGGTCTGGATCTAGCCCAATGAGGGGGGCTGGCCAAATCTGGGTCTTGTGCGATTTTAAGGTGCACATGGGTGGGTGGGGGTCTTGACTCTGGGTCCCGTGGTGCACCCAGACTCTGACAGGAGGAAGATTTTCATATACACTTTACTAATTTTCTTTCATCTCTGACACTTCTGTTATAGAGAAAGGGCAAATAGCAATATTAAAATATTTCCTCTAATTAATCCCCTTTTAATGTGCATGAATTTCATGCATCAGGCCACTAGTAAAAATATGTGTAACAAAAAGTACTGTAAGCTGATTGTGGGCGGTATGGAAAACACAAAAACCTGTAAAGGAGAACATTGAATCGCCACTGCTAGGTAACTGGCTTCTATTTCACTCATTTTCCCAGGTTCACAAAAATGATTCTGTTTTCCCCAAGTGAAATCAAGATCACACTGTACGTTCTGCTTTCTGCCTTTTAAAAGCATCACATGCCCTAACCAGTTTGGCTTAGTGGCTAGAGCGACGGCCTGGGGACTGAAGGGTCCCGGGTTCGATTCCCTCAAGGGCATGTACTTGGTTGAGGGCACATCCCCAGTAGTAGGAGGCAGCTAATCCATGTTCCTCTCCCGTGGATGTTTCTAACTCTATCCTTCTCCCTTCCTCTGTGCAAAAAAACAATAAAACATATTTTTAAAAAAATAAAACAAAAAAAGTCACATAATCCTGGTTGTTCCGCAATCAGCCAAGTGGGCGGTCGTCCCGGTTTAGGGTGCCCAAGGCCAGTACCCCCGAGGCTGCGCTGCGTGGGCTGGGGGGAGGGGAGGGAAAGCACCGCGCTCGGTCCCCGCCTGCGAACCCCTGGGCGTGGAGGATGGGATCGGCCCCGCCAGCTGCGGGAGATGAGAATTTTGGGGAGGCGAGCGGGGTCCGCCGGGACGGGATCGCTTCACTTTGCACGGGATCCTGGGGTTTGGGGGCTTGGGCTCAGCCTGGGTCAGTAAGCCTCCGGGAGGCCGGCGGGGCGGGGCCGCGAGAGGGGGCGGGGCCGCGGCGGGCGCGGGAGGGGCGGGGCCGAGCCGCGGGGCGGGGCGCTCCCGCTAAATTCCGGCCCCAGCCGGGCGGCGCGGCGGTATCGCGAGAGCTCCCGGGCGGCGCGCGGCTCCCGCGGCTCTTCCCGGCCGGCGTCGGCGGCGCGGCGCGCAGGCGCGGCGGGCGGGTTTCCCTGGGCTGCAGGCGGCGCCGCGCCCGCTGTCGGCCGGCTGCGCCATGGCGGGCGGCGCGGCGCGGGCTCCGCCGGGCTCCGAGGCGCGGCTCAGCCTGGCCGCCTTCCTGCTGGGCGCCTCGGTGCTGGCGCTGCCGCTGCTCACGCGCGCCGGCCTGCAGGACCGCACGGCGCTGGCGCTCTTCGTGGCCGGGCTCAACGCGCTGCTGCTGCTGCTCTACCGGCCGCCGCGCTACCAGGTGCGGGCCGGGCCGGGCCGGGGGCGAGCGGGCGGGCGGGACGCGCGGCACCCTCCCCGGGGGCCGGGAGCGGGGCCCAGGAGAGGGGCTCCTTCCCCGCAGCGCTCCGGGGCCGAGTCTCCCGGTGGCAGCAGCGACCGCGCCTCGCCGGGCTCGGGCGTGGGGCCGGGCCCTCCACCCGGCGGGGCGGGCGCAGAGTTGCAGTTGGTGCGGTCCAGCGCCTGCGGCAGCCGCGCGTGGGGTGAGCAGTGAGCGAGCTCACGAGTCCCTTTACGTCATCGAAGGTGTGGAGACCCACCTGCTGGCAGGTCTGAGGTCGGGCCCCCCCCCCCCCCGCCGCAGTTCCGTGCAGGGGGCCGGGCGCAGTCCCGGGGGCTCGGACCAGACCCGCTGCGGGACGGGGAGAAGCTTCCCAATCAATGAGGTTCCCGGTGTGCCCGCAGCCCTGAAGAATAATAGCAGCAACAGCTAATCATGGCAGCAAGAACTTAGGTAGCATTTCCTCTCACCTGCTTGGCACAGTGAGCCTCGGGGCAGTTCTAAAAAGGTGGGTGTTGCCCTGACCGGTTTGGCTCAGTGGATAGAGCGTCAGCCTGCGGACTGAAGGGTCCCAGGTTCGATTCGGGTCAAGGGCATGTACCTTGGTTGCGGGCACATCCCCAGTAGGGAGTGTGCAGGAGGCAGCTGATCCATGTTTTTCTCCCATCGATGTTTCTAGCTCTCTATCCCTCTCTCTTCCTCTCTGTAAAAAAAATCAATAAAATATATCTTAAAAAAATACAATAAAAATGAAAAGGCAGGTGTCGTTCTTACCCCTATTGCACAGATGGGGAGACTGAGGTCCCGGGAGATTAAGTAACTTGCCCAGGGCCACGCGGGCAGCAAATGCTGGGCTCGCGATTGTGACCAGACCCGGAGGGAGCCAGTGGCCTGCGGGCCCCAGGAAGCAGGGTGCGGGTCCCGGGACAGCCCGTGAGGGCTCCTCTGGTCTCTTTCAGATAGCCGTCCGCGCCTGCTTCCTGGGCTTCGTGTTCGGCTGCGGGGTGCTGCTGAGTTTCAGCCAGTCTTCGTGGAATCACTTTGGCTGGTAAGAAGGCCTTTGGGAACAGTGGCTCTGAGGCTAGGGTGGCTGGAAGCTGTGTGGGGCCACACGCCTCGGGCTGCCGGCCGCGAGTTTGACATGCTCGGTAGGGTTCCTAGGAAACCAGGTACCTACCTTCCACCTGGATTCCTACGCCTGGGGCCTTGAGAACTTGTGCCCATTGGTCTCCCTGGCACCCGCCCCACAGGTGCCCTTCCCTGCAGCCGCAGCTGCGGGCACATCCTCGGGGCAGGGGGCAGGCGGGCGCTCTGGCTGGCCTTCACAGGCCTGTTGCACCTCTCACTTCCGTTAGGGTCACAGCTAGTGCATCCCCCGCGGCCAGTCTGGGGCTTTTGCCTCTGCAATGATTACAGTCCCTTGAGCCTTCTAGTCCCTGACCTAGATAGGAGCCAGGGCTTGAAGGGGAAAGGCGCCATCTCCTTTTAGCATCGCGGATCCATCTCATTCTCTGCTGCTGGAATTGCTTCATTTCGGTTCTTTTTTTTTTAGGGCTTTGTGTTTGACATGCGTTACTGCTTTATTTTGCTAGTTCCCACTTTCATGCTCTACTGAGTGTGGTGCCATTTCAGGAAGGCTGAAGGACCCGCATGCCTCCCTGTTCACTGGTTTGTTTGTGTGGCCTGTGACATTCAAAAGCGTAGTCCCTTTAAAACCTCCCTTTCTGCCCCGACTGGTGTGGCTCGGTTGGTTGGGCGTCCTTCTGGGCACTGAAAGGTTGCTGGGTGCAGTGCCGGTCGGGGCACATGCCCGTGGGGGGTGGGCAGCAGGCAGCCGATCCACATAGATGTTCCTCTCTCTTCCTCTCTCCTCTCCAAATAAATAAATAAATGCGATAAAGAATCTTAAAAAACCGTAAAACCCAATCACTGCCGGCAAACCTGAGAGGGTAGTATGGGTGCCTGAGGCCCACTCTCAGGCGGGACAGCGGGACCTCAGGACTCGGGCATGCGCTCGGACCGACGGCCATTCCTTTGCCCCAGCTGACCACTGTCTCTTTTTTAAAAATTTCCTGCTTAAAAAGTTCAGGTTTAACCTCTTTCCTTTGCTGTCAACAGGTACATGTGCTCCCTGTCCTTGTTCCACTACTCTGAGTACTTGGTCACAGCGGTCAACAACCCCAAAAGCCTGTCCCTGGACTCCTTCCTCCTGAACCACAGCCTGGAGTACACCGTGGCTGCCCTTTCTTCCTGGATAGAGTTCACCCTTGAGAACCTGCTCTGGCCAGGTCAGTGTGCCCTGCTCGCCCCTCGGCCGTGGGTGGCTTCCACGCGGGCCTCATGGCAGTGACGTCGGCGGGGGGGCGGGGGGGGCCTCCTCTCGGATCCAATCTCCCAGAGCGATTTCCGCAAATCTCTGTCCTCACTAAGCTCTTTATAGAGGATTTTCACGTCGAGGGCAGGGTGACCTTGCGCCCTCTGATCGCTGTAATCCGAATTTCCCGGTCGGAGGAGACTTGGATCCATGGCTTTTCTGTGGCTTGAGAAATTCCACAGGGAGATTTTATTAGCAAAAGCCACTGCACCAGGAGCCTGCTCCCAAGGTGAACTTCCCGCAGCAAATTAATCACGTGTGTGTAGTTCCAGGCGCTCGTAAATGGTAGAGCGGGAGCGCCAGGTCCTGCTGTGTTTCCCGTGGTTGTCCTTGTCCCCAAGGGAAGGACAGGAGCGTGTGTCAGGGATCATGGACAGAGAGCCCATCAGCTCTTTGCCATGATGCTCTAACTGGGCTGTTGGCACTTTAAATATATTTTTATTGATTTTTAGAGAGAGGGAGGGAGAGGGATCGATCGAGAGATAGAAACATCGATGAGAGAGGAATATCATCGATCGCTGCCTCCTGCACGCCTCCTCCTGGGGATCAGGCCGCAACCCGGGCATGTGCCCGGACTGAGAATCGAACCAGCTACCTCGGTTCCTGGGTCAACACTCAACCACTGAGCCACACCAGCTGGGCTGGTTGTCGGCACTTTGAAATGATTAACAGCACAACTTAGGGGGATGTGTTTTGCTTATACTTTCATTTTAACCTGATGACAAATGCTGGTGCCCAGCCAGCCAGGTCCCCGCTTCCTGTCCTGGAGAAATAGATTCGTTTTAAGCGTCAAAGGGAGAACTCACAGTCTGTTTGTCGCGTGTCCCCGCAGAGCTGAAGCAGGTCACCTGGCTCAGCACCACGGGCCTGCTGATGGTGGTCTTCGGAGAGTGTCTGAGGAAAGCGGCCATGTTCACGGCGGGCTCCAACTTCAACCACGTGGTGCAGAATGAGAAATCCGAAACCCACACGCTGGTGACAAGCGGGGTGTACGCCTGGTTCCGGCACCCCTCCTACGTGGGGTGGTTCTACTGGAGTATCGGAACCCAGGTACTGTGCCAGAGGTGACCCTGGCCCCATTTACGGTTCCTTCACATGTGTTTATTCAGCATATAGCTCACGTGCCATCAAACCCACCAGTTCCAGGTGGACCATGCAGTGGGTTTTGGCGTATTGGCAAGGTGGTTGGTCCTCTTTATTTATTTACAAATACATTTTCTTACTGATTTTAGAGAGGACGGGAGAAGGAGAGAGAGAGAGATAGAAACATCAATAATGAGAGAGAATCATGGATCGGCTGCCTCCTGCACGCCCCCTGCTGGGGATGTGCCCTTGACCGGAATCCAGTCGTGACCTCCTGCTTCATAGGTCGGTGCTCAACCACTGAGCCATGCCGGCTGGACCCCGAACCTAATTTATCTCGAGGGCCTCGAGGGCCCTTGGTGGGGAGTCCTGTGGGTCTGACAGGAGCAGGTGTCGCTCGTGTCCACGGTGTCGGTCCCTCTGGCCCTGAGCAGCCTCGTGTCCCCACCAGGTGATGCTCTGCAACCCCATCTGTGGCGTGGGCTACGCGCTGACGGTGTGGCGCTTCTTCCGCGACCGCACGGAGGAGGAGGAGATCTCCCTGATCCACTTCTTCGGAGAGGAGTACCTGGAGTACAAGAAGCGGGTGCCCACGGGCCTGCCCTTCATAAAAGGGGTCAAGGTGGAGCTATGACCCCGGGGTCCACGGCGCCTCCCGCTCCGCGCGGCCTCCGGGGGCTGCTCTGCAGGATGGATTTTCTTACTCACTTTATACTCACCACTTCCTCCTCGGGAACATCCCTCCAGACCAAAGGTCAGAGGCCTTAGGACCAAAGGACCCCCTCCCCCAGCTGCCCGGAGCAGCCTGTTCTTGGGCTGAAGCAAGAGATGGGAGGAGGATGAAAGATGAACAAGGCGCAGATAACAGCAATAGCAGTGCGCTGGGCGAGCCGGGCCGTCCTGGGAGGCCTTGCTGCGTTTGGGCCGTAACCGAGTCTCCCTCCCACCCTCCCACCCCCGGGGCAAGTGGACTCATTACTTGGAATCAGGTGTCTTCTGCCGGAAGGGGCGTGGGCACCAGGGCTTTCTAGGGTTAGAGCTACATTTTAACCGAAACATGCGGTGCAGCCCTAACCTTAACCTCATTGCCATCCTCGGGGCGCATGAGCATCCATCCAGTTTTAAGGCGCTTCCTGATGAGGCTCTCCATGTACTTACCCTATTGACACGCCTGTTTATGAATGGCAGTGCGTGCAGACGGGCTCAGTGTGTACAGCCCCAACTCTTGTTTGGCACAAAGGAAGCATCACACCTGGCAGAGCAGCTTTGTGTTACCAGGGAGCCCCCCCCTTTAGCCTCCTGGCTTCTGCCCCTGCCCTCCCCCAGTGGGGCTGTCACCAGTGGCAGGCATATCCAAGATGTGTCCTTCGCCCAAGAAGCGCTCCCCGGACGCCTGCTGTGTGCGAGGCCTTGTCAGGTATTGGGAAGCACCGACCTCCATCGATTCGGGTTCTGTTCTTTACCGTAGTGAGTAGCTTTGTGTTTTGATTCAAATCTATTAACTTGATTCTTATGTTCTGTTCTCAAAATTTCATCGTCCCTGATGCCACTTCAAACTGTCTTCCAAAGGGGTTTGAGCGCTCGCACAGCTACACAATGCAAGGCGACTCGGGAGGTCTTCACAGCACGGTCCCGGCTGAGAGCCAGGCCTGCTTGCCTTCCCAGTTCAGGGAGAGCTGGTTGTTCAGGAGTCAAACAGGAGCTGTGAAGACCCTCGTGTCCTTTTGGACTAGACAGGAGCGTGGTCTGTGAGATCCCTCCGCGCAGGCGGCAGGCAGCGACAGCAGCGACAGCAGCGCTGGGACCGCGAACTGGAGGCGGAGCTGCAGCCCAGTGCAGACCTGCGGCCTCCGAGGAGCCACTACCTTTCCGTGCCTAGACCTCCCCATCTGTAGAATGGGGTCATACCGCCTACCTCACGGGTGTTGGGAAGACTCAGAAGAACGTCGAACGTTTTTCATGCTTAGATGACAGAGGACATTGTGGAATCTGTACTGTGTGAGAGTTGCGCAAAAATGGACATTCGGTTAACTGTACCAGATGCCGGAAATGTGTGTGCAAAAGAGCATTTTATCAGCTCAGAATAGTATTAATTTCTAGATTTCACGGCCTAATTGATCCTTTCGTCATCACATACCAAAGAGGCGTGCGGGTTCGCTGGCTGCTGGGGTGAGACCCAGGGACCCGCCCTGGGCCCCGGGGAGGGCTGTGCAGACAGACTGGCCAAGGGCATGCCGGCCTGGGCCAACTTGTTCCCCAGACCGTGCTTCGTGAGGTCAGTTACACTTAGTAGGACTGCAGGATGGGGAGGGGGGGGGCAGCCACCCCCAGCTCTTTGAAGGAAACTTGCTGCGTGGGCCCGGATCTAAGGCAATTCTGGGGCCATGGATTTGTCTCCTTAGCAGCTGGGGAGCAGCTCTGAGGGCCCCTGGCTTTGTGAGGTGCCGGGGGTGATGATCTGTACTTACTCCCCTTCAGGAGTTCAGAGCCCACCTTCTGCTACCAGCTCAGCCCTGGGCCTTTCCAGAGCAGGAGGGGGTGGGGCGGGGAGAACATCGTGCCCTCCTTTGCAGTCAGTCCCAGGACGGAGGCCCGTAGAAGACGAACCGGTGAGGGACAGGGTTGGCAAGGGGCTGGCTTTCATCTGGTCCTGGATCTTCTGGTTATTTTTAACCAGACAAATTTAGCAGCCGTGGCCATCAGGTTAATGAGGTGCGGGCCCTCGGGTACTCCCCCAGCTTCCCGGGCCAAGGCCGCGTCTCCACTGCCCTCGAATGAAACCGTTGGGAGATTTCTCGTTCCATTGCAGCTTCTTGAGGGGAACAGGCATTGCGCAGAACACGCTGCCTTGAAGCCCTGGACGGACCCCTTACACAGGATCTGCGGGGCTTCGCGTGGCAGCTTACAGCCCAGGGAGGGAGCGAGCTGGGCAGGGAGCAAAAGGCAGAGACGCCACCGCCCCTCCTGGTGTGAGCTGCTTCGGGGGCTTAGGAGTCAAGTGTTACCACCAGTGCCTCCCATCCATTCAGCGCTGGGTGATGACGCGATAGGGGAAGGATTCCTAAACCAATACATTGAATACATTGCATCGATAGATTCGGCTCAGTGAGGTCTCGGCCACAGCTCATCTCGGTAACAGTCCCTCCATAACGGGTGCAGTGACCTAACCCACTCCCTTCTCTGCACTTTCCTACTGCCTTAGATAACGGCCATCTCCCACCGTTTTTGCTTCTGTAGAGACTTGCGAGGGTGAGCAACCTCAGCATTGCCGCGTGGTGGGACCTGCTCCCCGGCCCCACTCAGAGCTTGCCCGCCTGGGGGACTGGCCCTCCTGGCCCGGCCACCGCAGCCGCTCTGGGGAAGCGGCATAGCAAGGAGAAGAGCTTAATGGAGTAATTATTCTACTCTTTCTACATGCAGAAATGTTGGTTTAAATATTTTAAATTGGGTTTTCTTTCACAGATACTGATATTCTTTCCAAATCTGAAATAAAACTATACTCGGTTTCACTACAGAGAGCAGTGCAGTGTGATGGTGTGCGATGTGGCAGCTCCCGGTCAGACGCTCCGGCTGAGAAACGAGAGGACCCACAGCATAAGGCAGGCGTATTCTCAACTCCGCTCTGAACTCCTGCCTCTAAGGGGTTTGTGATGCCAGGCGCTCCCTCCCTGCAGGGCAGGCTGCTGAGGTTTTGCTGCTCTGGCACAGGCGTCAGGCCCTGAAACGGGGGCTCAGGGGGGTTGGCAGTTCCCGGTGCAGAAAAGCTGTTGGCTGTTTGAACCCCTGGCGCAAGATGGACATTTGCTTAAAACGTGACCCTCAGGGCATCATTTGCCTCAAAACTTTACATTTTAGGTCGTGTAAGTTAATGTTCCTTTTTATGTATATTCATCCTCGCAGGAGGATATTTTCCCCATTATTATTATTTTTTTTTTTTTTAGAGAATGGAAGAGAAGGTGAGAAAGAGAAACATCAATATAAAAGAGACACATTGATTGGTTGCTTTCCACACACACTCCCAACCCGGGGTGGGGATCAAACCTGCGATTCAGGTATGTGCCCTTGACCGGGAATTGAACCCTGGACTCTGGTGCACGAGCCGGTGCTCTAACCACTGAGCGCACCAGCCAGGGCCATTTTTCCGTTTTAACCCTACCAGACCTGAGGCCCTGAACCTAACTGTCCCTTAAACCACACAAAGTCAATTCAAACACATGGGGCAGACCTTTGCAATGGCTAACCATGAGGTTTGACCACAATTGGTTGGTTATTTTTAGTTTGTGACGCATTTTTTTCACGTACTAGACAAAGTACCTAGGCAAAGCGGTGTAGCGGCAGATTCGGAAATTACCGGGAAATCGGTGCAGGTGCAGCGGTCTGATAGGGTTAAAGTTCCTCCTGCAGAAAGGGCGCGGTGCAGGCATGGGAAGCATCACAGACAAGGTGCTGCCGAATCTGCCATAATGACCGACAGAAGGCGAGCACAGGTGCAGGCAGCCGCCGGGGAGGGAGCCGAGGAGCGGGGGTGGGGCCATCCGGCCTCACACCTGGGAGGGAGGACGCTGGGCACAGGGTTTCCCTCCGCTGAGCAGCGCTCAGATTGCCGGGCGGATCCTCCCAGTGGCACTGGTTAACAGTGGAGCTGTGACTCGGGAGAAACTGGCTTCCTCTGAGCTTGGAGTCTCCTTATCTAAGTTCAGAGCGGCACGCCCCTCCCGGCACGCAGGTAATCCTGGCACGGGGCAGCACAGGCTGGGGAGGGGCGGGGCCAGGGAGAGAAGCTTGAGGCTGGGTGTTCCTGTATTTATTTAAAAGATCTATCATTGATTCAAAGAGGAAGGGAGAGAGAAACAGCAATGATGAGAGAGAATCATTGACTGGCTGCCTCCTGCACTCCCCCTACTGGGGATGGAGCCCACAACCTGGGCTTGTGCCCTTGACCGGAATCAAACTGTGACCTCCTGGTTCATAGTAACCACTGAGCACACCAGCTGGTGAACAACCATGTCACCGTG
>PVJC01030310.1:0-21282 GCA_004026665.1 Murina feae | reverse complement strand
GTTTCCCACGACCCACCCAGGCCCATCGGAGCCGCAGCAGTGGTGGGCTGGCTGGGCAGCTGGAGGATTTAATGAGGGAAGCTTTAGTGAGGGAAGGAGAGCTGCTCCCTTTCTCTCTCTCTCACACGCCTCCTGGGTCCACTCTCTCGCTGGCTCCATTTTCTCTTACACAGGGGCAGGGGTCTCCTGTGAGAGGCCCCATCTCCCTTCAGAGCTGGGGTGAACCCCCAGGGGAGCCAGGAGATGGAGAGATGGGCAGGGGGCAGGCGGAGGGAGCAGCCAGGGAGAGTTTGGGGGGAAGTAACCAGGTGGGGGAGAGGTGGAACAGAATGGAGGGGAGAACTTTAAAAAGAGTCAGTGTACAGTAGAGTTAAAAAAAGAGGATGTATGAGGGAACTGTAGGGCCTGTAATGAAAACCAAGTATAGTTGTGTACTGGTGACAGATTTTAAAAGTAGAAGTCAGAAAAGAAAAAAAGATAAATGATAGTGGATAATTAGGCAGGTAGATAGATAGGTATTAAAACAGTGGAAGTAAGTAGAGAAGAATGTATGGCAAAGGTAGGATGAAAGAAAAAGAGGGAGGGAAGAAAAGTTATAAAGGGGGAGCTGATAGAGCTTGAAAGGAGAATGGGAAGAAGGAAGGAATGGGGGAGGGAGCAAAGCAGGTCAGAGGGAGGAAGTGAAGAAAAAATTAAGGTGGGAAGGAAGGAAAAGGGGAGGGTGAGCAGGTGTAAAGATAAAGGAAAGAAGGAATGTGGGAAGGGAAGGAGGAGAGTAGAAAAATGGGAAGAATGATGATGGAACAGAAGTAGGAAATAAGGAGGAAAGGAAAGTTTATAAATGGTGAGTCAGTAGGAAAAGTGTTACATAAAGGAGAAAAATTGTGTGAGAGGAAGAAGCCAATAAGGAAGTCAAATACAATTGTGTGTGAAGGAGATAAGATTAAAAAAGAAAGTTAATAGGGGTGACCAGGCCAGTAGGGGAGGGCAGTTAGGGGGATCAGGCAGGCAGGCAGGCAGGCAGAATGGTTAGGGCAGGCAGGCAGGTTAGCGGCTAAGAACCAGAGGTTTTGGATTGTGAGAGTCCCCAAGAACTCCATATTGGAGAGGGTGCAGGTTGGGCTGAAGGACCATCCCTCCACCCCCCATCCCCATGCACGAATTTCGTGCACCAGGCCCCTAGTGAGTAATAATAAAACTGAAAGTCCCTATGAAGTAAGAGAAGACAAAACAGACACTGTCCTAGGCAAAGATACCCTAGGCAGAATAGGTTTGCTTCCCACTTAGTGACTAGAACGAACAACAATGGAGCTCAAGGGGATACTGGGTTTCAGACCTTCCTTGGATGGGCTCAGCACAAATGTCAGAGAAATTTTATGGCTCCAGACTTACTTTTCAGGTGGAGAGAATATTTATCAATATAGAAGTCCAGCTCTAAGCATTATTTTGTTTCCTTCTTATTGACTCTGTAAGCCAAGAAATATATTAATGATGAACAATGGCGTCTGACACAGACTCAATGCAAGACCTCATTTATTTTATCTACCTGTTATTTGTCTATCCCAAATCTACCTATATCACCTATCTATTTGTTCACTGTTTAAATAAGTAACATAATAAATGCTCTTCAGATTGGCTGCTCCTTCAGGCCTCTTCTGAGGTGGTACTGGAGGGTGAGTCCTTCCTCATCAGGTGCCATGGTTGGAAGAATAGAAATGTCTACAAGGTGATTTACTATCAGAATGACCGAGCACTGAAGTACTGGTATGAGAACCACAACCTCTCCATTACCAACGCCACCATGAATGACAGCGGCAACTATTACTGCACGGGCAGAATTTTGCAGATAAACTATACCTCTGAATCCCTCAAGATTACTGTAGAAAAAGGTGAGCTAGGCTTGGCTGGCATGGTTCAGTGGCTGAGCGTTCAATCTATGAATCAGGAGGTCACGGTTCGATTTCCGGTGGGAACATGCCTGGGTTGCCCAGTGTGGGGCGTGCAGGAGGCAGCTAATCACTGATGTTTCTTTCTCTCCCTCTCCCTTCTGCTCTGAAATCAATAAAAGTACTGTTTTAAAAAGAGAGTTAGTAAAAGAAACGGAAGGAGCCTATAGCAGAGGAAGGGAGAGAAGACATCTCAACTTGAAACAGTAACAGCTTGTAAAATGGGGGTAGCCATGATCCCTTAGAAAATCGACTAAACTTCCAATGGAGAGACATGGACTATAGTTCTCAATCTCTGGCTTAGATCTATTTTTTGTTTGTTTAATGGTGACAGTAATATCTGTTCATATTATGGCATTGTTACAAAGATTAAATGTGGTAATATTTGTGAAATGAATTTGTAATTTGTTAAGCACTACCCAAGCATAACACCTTGCAATTAGTTTTGATCTCAAAGTCACCTGCTGCTCTTTGTGTGACACTTATATTTATTGGATTGAAAGAAAGTATCAAAGTTGAAGAAATAAAGGCTGTGAAGAACTTAGTCTATTTTGCTTAGGAGGGCTGGGTAAGAAAACCAATGATTCAGTAGGCTGTGTGCCTGTATATTGGGAGAAAAGAGAGAGGGCGTAATGAGGAAAAAGGTGGGCAGGTGGGCAGCCAATGAAAAGGACTGCTCTTTCCAAACTTCATATAAAAGAGAAAGCGTTTGAAATATTTGCCTTACCAGGAGGAAATTGGCAAACTTGGCTCATATTAATGTCTACAAAAGCATGAGCCTAAAAGCTAGAATTAGGCTCTAGTGGCAGGTCTCTGTTAACTAATTTGAGACTTAAATACCATTTAATTGCCCAGTATCTTTATTGATAAAATAAAGGGTTTGGTCACTTGGAGAAATTTAAAAATACTGATGTTCATATCTCCTTCTTAGAAATTCTGACTTAATTGATTAGATAAGGAGTGCACACATCAGGATTTTTAAAAGCTCTTTCAGGTAATGTTAATGAATAGACAGTGTTCAGAGCCACTGATCTAGATGAGCTCTAAGTAATATCTGGCTTTAATATTCTGGGTCTTTATAATTCTAGAATAACCACCAAAAGCCAAAAGTGGTTCTTTGTAAAAAGAGTAACAGTCACAAAATAGTGAAACTGGAAGGAAACTTAGATGATTTTGTTCAGTATCTTCATTTTATCCAAAAGACACGCAAGAATGATGATCAATCGATTGATTGATAAATAAGGTACTGATGACCCCCTGACCTCACTTTGTCTCCTTTCTATCCCAAATATGTGGATATTGGTCTTTTCAGTTTCAAGAAAGGGGTTATTTTTCCTATCACCTTCCCTGTTGGGCATGTTGGCTAGAGAAACTATCAGACAAGGGCTTGGGGAGACATTCAGGACTCCTTAGGGCTCTAGGGGCACAGCCTAAGGAACCCAAACTCAGAAGTGTTTTCTCCCTGCACCTGAGAAATGCCGTGTCATGCTAGAATAGGGAAGACCATGCCAGACCCTTCTCTTAGGGAGGATGAAATTCTGACACTTGCCGTTCAACTTTTAATATTATTCAATAATGTTATGTTACTTGTTGCACCTAGATTCCACCACATCTCAACAAAGCAGCTACTACTGGCAGAAACTCATTATCCCAGTTTTGGTGGTGATCCTGTTTGCTGTGGACACGGGGCTGTTTATCTCAACCCAGCGGCAGTTTACATTCATCTTGAAGATCAGGAGCACCAGGAAAAGCAACAAACGATTGGACCCACAGCCTAAGCCAAGCCCCCCGGAGAACTGACGTCACTGCTCAAGAAACATGTGCAACAGCAATTTCCTTCTGGCATCCACCATTGCTTCTGTTCTCACACCCAACTCACAATGTTCATAGAAAAATCTGTGTTCAACTGAACTGCTCACTAAACCGACACTGGTTAAGTGGCATGTAATAATAACTGCTCAATAAACACCTGTTATATAAGTAAAACAATGTATAGATTCATTTATACACCTGTTTATACATTTATTTATATAGTTGTGAAAGAAAAGTACAATTCACAAATATATATATTTTACTGATTTTTTACAGAGAGGAAGGAAGAGGGATAGAGAGTTAGAAACATCGATCAGTTGCCTCCCGCACACTCCCTACTGGGTATGTGATCAACTGCCTCCTGCACACTCCCTTCTGGGCATGTGCCCACAACCAAGGTACATGCCCTTGACTGGAATAGAACCTGGAGCCCTTGAGTCCGCAGGCTGACGCTCTATCCACTGAGCCAAACCAGTTAGGGCCCAAACTTATATCTTTAATACCCGCTTATAACATCTGAACTAAGCATCTTGTAAAGAAATTCTAGTAAATAGTAATAATCAGAACTCTTCTCTGAAAAAAGTCCAGAACGGAATAAATCTCAAGCAAAGGATTTAGACATTGTTGGTTTGTTGATTTCTCTTTTCGTTTTATGTCTTTATAATGTTCATTGGAGTCTCAGGATTCTCGCATGGAATAAATGGGACTAAGTTACAGCCTCTTCTAAGTCCCCCCATCCCCGTTAGAAAGAGGCTAAACTAATCATGAGACGATATGGATCTAACAATAATATTGAAATTGCTCATAAACAAAATTTTGAAGACAAGAGGATGATTTTTTGTGGATTCTGAGAAAAATTTATATCTTAATTTTTAACCTGTTTCCAAGAAAATAATACTTAGTAATACTTAAATAATGCTGCCTACTGAACTGAGCCATAGCAAAATAGTTCAATTGATAGGATAAAATTATTTTTTAAAATTAAAATATAAGTAACTGGCCTTCTGCCTTAGTTAGCAAATATCAACACTGAAAATTTGGGGTCCCACTTGCCAATTGCTGTTCTAGAAACGGGGCCCTAAAATGTTGTAAATAGAGGTTTCCGGGAAACAAACTCTGAAACAGAGATGTGAATGCAACTAGTTTATCAGAGAGTGCGCTCAGCACCAACCCCCGCGTGAGCGTGAAGGAAGCAGGACTGGGCAAAAGGAATGTGACACAAACACAGTGAAGGCCTCAAAACCCTTAAACCGTGGCACAGCAAAGAGCCCTGGAACTGGGGCAGACCTCCCTGATCATCTTAAATTGAGGTATGGGCCCGTGTTCAGACCCGGAAATAGCAAGTCATGGAGGCCATCCATGGAGCTTTGGAGGAGGCAACTCTTAGCAAGGGCAATTCCTGAAGAGGGACTCAGCTGAGAACTGTCAGCCCTGGACACTCCCAGCCTCTGGAGTAATGAATGTGGGTCCTCAAGGGGAGCCATCAGCCTAGCTTACGATAGCCTCAACTAGAAACTAGAGACCACTTCAAATCAAAGATAGTGTGACACGGGCCAGCAGACCTTTACCTAACCTTTTTATCTAGATGAAGCAGATCTACTAAGCAAACAGTTTTTACAATTGTTCTGTGACTATCCTCACAGAAATGTACTGGCTCTATCATTTCTAGAAATCGGGACACAAAGGCAAAGATATCTTTCATCTCCCACACTTCGCATGCCAGTGTTTTGTGCGAAGCGAGACATAGTAACTTCACCTAGGGGGTTTGTTAGCTTCCACTGACCTGTCCCAACCTCAGAGCCCAGCAGACTTCATGACACTTTCACAAGCTTTTGCAGGGTCATCACTTGTGCCAGCTGGGCACTGAGGCCTGTAAAGAGCTGTGTTTGAAATGCAGGCTGGGCTTGAGTTGCACTGTAGAAGGCCAGAGTAGAGTGGAAGGATGAGAGAGGGGATCTTTCCTCGCACCGGAGCACGTGCGTTCACCTTCTGTAATGCTCACACACGAACTGCTTTTATCAAGTGTGGCTTTAAGCTGAAGAATCTAAGGAGAAATTTCTGAAGATTAGCCTCTGCAGGCTTAGGAATTTACTGGAAATTCTTTTTAAGTCAAGCTTTAGACTTCCGCTCATTAATAAATATTTTCAGAAGTTTTCGTTAATGTGCTTACAGTTAATACTATTTCAAAGAGTTCAGCTTTATCTTGCCAAAGAAACCATATTTTTGCTTGACTGTTTCCAACCTCCATCCTCTTTCACTCCCAAATTGGAAGTGTGAAAAGCAATGGACTTTCCAGCATGTTCTGCTTTGTAATTGGAGTTTTCTCACCTAGGCATCTCTGGACTATGAACAACCCACCTCAGGGCTCTCAGTAGCTGGTGGTTTTTGCTTTCCCACATTTGCACTCCTCATTCCCAGGAATGGTCAGTTAGGGCAGTTCCAGTCACTTGGAAAGTGTCTGTGACATCTTTTGATGATTCTTCAGGCTATGATAGGATCTTAGCAAGTGGCAAACACATCTAATCTAATAAAAGAGTAATATGCAAATTAACCAGCACTCCGAGACACCTAAGCTATGCCCCCAGCCAAGCCATGCCCCCAGACAATCAGAGCGACTGTATGCAAATTAACCCAGCCAAGATGGCGGCTGGAAGCCACGGAGCTAGAGCAAACAGGAGGCTTCCCTTGCAGCTGCCTGCCTAGGCCGGCTGGGCCTCTGCTCAAGGCAACATTGTTTCAATTGTAGAAGCCCCAGAGCTGAAGTAAACAGGAGGCTTCATTGCCTGCCTAGACCTCCGGTCAAGGCAACAAAGTTTCAATTATAGAAGATAAATAAGCCCCCGAAACCTGATTCTAGCCAGCCTCGCTGGAACGTTGGGTCAATGGGAGCTGTGGGCAGCCTGAAAACGGCCCTCAGCCCTTCACCCAGGCTGGCCACACCCCCATGGGGTGAGGGTGCCCACTGTGGGGGCTTGGCCAGCCTGCAAACAGCCATCAGCCCCTCACCCACGCTGGCCAGGCACGCCTGCAGGTGGACATCCCCTGAGGGGTCCCAGACTGCGAGAGGGCACAGGCCAGGCTGAAGGACCCCCCCCCGCCGCCCCGAGTGCACAAATTTTTGTGCACCGGGCCCCTAGTATTATAATAAAGCCTTCAATGTCCACTGGAAAAGATATGCAGGCATGTCTCCTCACTTAGTTGTCAAAATATTTGCAAATATTACTCCTACACCCATAATAACACAAACACACAATTCTTTCTAATATGGTTTCTATTAGCTCTTAAGAACTTCATACTCTGTGTCTTAATGGAGTTGTATAACTTAACATATTCTCAAGGTGTGTATAGCTATGTGCATGTGTGTGTGAGAGAACATGGATATGTACATCTTTTTCCTACATTCTTAACTGTATATGAAGTCATTTTTTATCTTTTCTGAAGGAGGGCATTAAAAAAGATTAGTTCAAATAGAAGCTTCAGTTTAAACTTAGTCTACTATTCTTTTATATATACACACACACACACACACACACACATATATAATATTTTATTGATTTCAGAGAGGAAAGAAGAAGGGGAGAGAGACAGAAACATCCATGTTGAGAGAGAATCATTGATCAGATGCCTCCTGCAAGTCCCACATTGGGGATCGAGCCCACAACCCGGGCATGTGCCCTTGACCAGAATCAAACCCGGGACCTTTTAGTTTGCAGGCTGACGCTCTATCCACTGAGCAAAACCAGCTAGGGCAGTCTACTCTTCTTAATCTCATATTTAAAAACATTATTGAAACAGCATTCAGATCAATACATATTGATAAATCAAATAAAAGGCCTTCACAACCACTCCTCATTAAGGGGACCGGGGCTTTCGCCCCATAGCTCTGCACAGAGCATCTTTGACCTCCTTATTCCTCAGGCTGTACACGACGGGGTTTAGCAGGGGAGTGATGACGGTGTAGGTCACTGAGATGAGTCTGTCCTGGCCTATGGAACTCTGGGACTTAGGCTTGAGATAGATGATGGAGGCACAGCCATAGTGGATGACTACCACTGTGAGGTGCGAGGCGCAGGTGGCAAAAGCCTTCTTCCGACCCTCAGCTGAAGAGATCTTGAGAATGGTGGAGATGATGAGGACATACGAGATAAAGACCAGGCTCATGGGCAGTACAAGGACACAGATGCTGACCACGAAGTTGATGATTTCATTGGCCGTGGTGTCTATGCAGGCCAGCTTCAGCAGGGGTCTCACGTCACAGAAGAAGTGAGAGATGACAAAGGCATCACAGAAGGGGAGGGAAAACACAGAGGTTACTTGAACAGTGGCCATGCCCAGACCAATTCCCAGGGACCCGGATACAAATCGCACACAGGCCTCTTTACCCATGATGACTGAGTACCGCAGGGGGTTGCAGATGGCCGCATAGCGATCATATCCCATGGCCACGAGCAGAAAGCAGTTGTTGATACCAAAGGTGAGATAGAAGAAGAGCTGAGTGGCACAGCCTTGGATAGCAATGGGTTGATGAGGACTTAGCAGGCCAGAGAGCATCCGGGGAATGATGGCCACAGTATAGCAGGTCTCGGAGATGGATAGCATGCTCAGGAAAAAGTACATGGGAGTATGGAGGTGACGGTCCATGTAAATAATGCTAACAATAATGGCATTGCCCGAGAGAGTCAGCAGATACAAAGTTTGAAAGACAACAAAGAAGACAAGCCTGTGCTGCCACCCAAAGCTAGAGAAACCTTCAAAGAGGAACTCAGTCACAGCAGTAGAATTTGGTTTTGGCATTGAGGAAGGTCTAGGTCTGGAAGAGCTGGGCAAAGAAAAGAAATATGTGATGAGTCAACTAAGAAATTGGATCAGCTGGACCAAGGCCTTCATTAAAGGGCTGCCTCTCTTCTGAACAATGCTCCAGACCTCGAGGGCCGTCACTGTCCAGCTGTTGACTATTTGCTCAGAATCATCACCTTTGTCCATTTCCTTCTTTGGTACTACCGACATGCTACCTTAGGACCCTAGGATTGAGGTCAGAGATAGATCTGAGAGGAAAAGCACAGACAAATTAAAAGAGATTTTATAGAAATAATTACCCAGTCATTGAAGGAGTGAGTTCAGGTCAAGGAAGAAGCCCAGCTCTACAGGCTTCCTCAAACACATTTGAATTAACCTCCTAAAGATTAAGTGAGGAACTGTCCGAGGTCAAAGATAAAAGATATATGAGGTTGCTATCAACAGTCCAAATGCACTACCAGCAGGAAAAGATTGACTTTTCCTCCTCAAAACCCTAGGTCCTAGGCTTCATTTCCCTTTGCCTTGCACCTACAATCCACTGTGATCATGACAGGTTAGAATGACACAGCAAAAGAAATTATCAATAACATGCAAAGAGATCTCACTGTACGGGAGAACATATTTGCCAATTATACATCTGATAAGGGATTACTTTCCAAAATGTGTAAAGAACTCATACAACTTGACCAAAGGAAGACAAACAATCCAATTTAAAAATGAGCAAAGGACATGAATGAACACTTCTCCAAAGAGGACACACAGATGGCCAAGAGACATGAAAAGATGCTCAAAGTCACTGATCATCAGAGAGACGCAAATTAAAATGACAGTGAGGTATCAGCGCACACCTGTCAGAATGGCTGCTATCAACAAATCAACAAACAAGTGCTGTCCAGGATGGAGAAAAAGGAACCCTAGTGCACTGTTCATAGGAATGCAGACTGGTGCAGCTACTTTGGAAAACAGTATGGAGTTTCCTCAAAATATTAAAAATGGAACTGCCATTTGACTCACTTTTAGGAATATATCTTAAGAATCCTGCAATACCAATCAGAAAGGATATATGCACCCCTATGTTCATAGCAGCCTAAGATCTAGAAACAGCCCGAGTACCCAACAGTGAATGAGTGGATAAAAACGCTGTGGTACCTTTATACAATGGAATTCCAGGCAGTTTTATATCATTTCCCTTCCAATTGCTCATATGGACTTCTTCACGCTTTTAAAAATATTTTCATGGGGTGCATCTAGAACCATGTATTACTACATGTATCATCTCAATACAGGTGTGGATTAGGTGAGATAAGATTTTCAGCTCTGCTTCTATTGCTGTTCTTGAAGATGCCCAACATTTAACTTCTTCCTTAAATCACAGCAGCCTATCCAGCTAATACATATAAGAACAATACGCAGTGACATTTAGATGGTTTCCCTGGGTTATAACTGATTGTTTGAAACCCATCCCTCTAAAATTACAGTTTTCATTATACTTGAAAACTTGGATTGAAATTCATCCAAGTTACGCTTATAACTTAATTCCACTTTCTCAGTCAGATCTTATTCATGCCTGTTGCTTAGAATATTTGTTTCCTTCCTCTTCCAACCATTAGTCAGCTCTAAATTGCTAACACCCTAAAACACTCTCCCAGCCCCATACTGTGAGAGACTCTAACAGATACAGCAAACAGTAAAGGCATGCAGAGTAGAACGAGGAAAGAGAAAACATTGGCAAGAATAGGATTACTCACGGAGGGTGTAAGAGATATGAGTGAGGAAGGAAAGATGAGAGAAAAATGTAGGGAGGGTGAAGGTGAACAGACTATTCAGATAATGCAGTTGACCTTTTTTTTTTTAACCACTCTTTCTTTCAAATAAGTGACAAAAACAAAACAAACAAACAAAACATTGTGATACATTAGCACAATGGAATACTATGCAGCTGTAAAACAGAAGGATCTCTTACCCTTTGAGACAACATGGAGGGACCTGGAAAGAGTTATGCTAAGCAAAATAAGCCAGTCAGAGAAAGACAAGTATCACATGATCTCACTCATATGTGGAATTAATGAACAAAATAAACTGATGAATAAAATAGAAACAGAGGCATGGACACGCGGAACACACTGAGGAATCTCAGAGGGAAGAGGCGGTGGGGCAGGAAGAGATTAACCAAAGATCTTATATACATATGTGCACAGCCCATGGACATAGATAATAGTGTTGTGAAGGCCTGGGGTGGGGCAGGAACTGGGTAGAGGGGAGGCAATGGAGAAAAAGAGGTGGGCATCTGTAATACTCTCCAATAAAGATAAAAAAAAGTTAAATAAAGTCTATCCTTGCCCTATTCATGAATGAGTGCACTATTTACATGTTTTCCCAAACAAGAGAACTTACCTCATTGTTCCCTGATTATTTTTAGCCCCTTCTACATAATAAAATTTTGTTTCAAATCTAAGCAAAACCACTTCTTTTGTCGTTCAATGTACTGAGCAATCACAATGTGTAACTACTGTGCTGGTATTAGAAAAACAAAGATGACTATGACATAGATGGACCTTCTCCTCAAGGGTCTTATATTTTTGAACAGCCTTTCATATTAAAGGCCCTTGAAATCATATGTCCTGCTTCTTAACATTAGTTTACATACTCATATTTCCAAAATCACAGAGATCACAATATGGATTCTCTATAAGAGGTCTTTCCCCCTTCTAGAGACTTCACTGACTGTGCGACAACTGAATATCTGTTATAATAAACACCGCCCCCCCCATCCTCACACATAAGAAAGTGAGATTCAGCAGTTAGCTTGTTTCTCCGGTCCTTTAGAGAGCTGTGTTCATGCCTGAGAGTCACATCCCCCATGCTGGAAATTTGGCTGCCTGCAATAATAGGTTTGAATTTTTTAAAAAAAATTTCTTTATTGATTGAAGTATTACATGTCTCCTTTTTTCCCCATTGACTTCTCCCCGCCACCCCCAAACCCAGCACTAGGTTTGGAATTTTTCTAATAGTTGTACAATGTTTCCAAGACTCTCGTCAATGCCTTTCCTGAAATTATTTAAAACTCACCAGTTATTTGAGTTTAAGCCACTTCGTAAAAATGTTACTATTTTATCAAATAGTCTACAAATGATCTCCTCTCAGAGGCACTAAACGTCTTACCGAGCAGAATTATGGTTTTAATAGAAATCACCTCCCACCTCCACCCCCCCTACTGACGGGCAAGCCTTTAGATATGACTCAGAATGCAATATCTAAAGGAACTAGAGAGGAAGAAGAGAATGCACATGCCAGCCTTCCCGTGCCTGAGACTAGAAGGGAAGAACAGAACAAGTTACACTCATTTCCTTTAGATTCTTACAGTCCTTCCTGCTGGAAGAAGCTCTTCTTTGAGTCACAAAGCAGTAACCTGGGCTTGAGGTTTCTTAATAAGGTGCAGTTGTTTATCCCAGACTTCCAGGTCTCTTTCCCCAAAACAGCACTGACTCCCAAGTGATGAACAGCAAGAGACACAATCCAAACATCAGAGTGCCCGGGGACCTCATTACTCGGGCATCTCGTTTTCTCATCCCGCGATGAACATTTTGGAGGGTGGAGCTGCCTTGGGTATTAGGAGAAATGTCTCGGGTGAAAAGGCTGATTTTGAAATTTGGTAGGGTGGGCCATGATCCTGCTTAGACACATGTCAGACTTTCTGTCCAATTTCTCTGGCACCATAGGGGGGTGGCTTAAGACCTTATGGAACTGCTTTTCACAAATGAAGAGAAGCAAGAATTTGCAAGTGGGGTTAAGCATGGACCCCTGCTGCCAAGTACACAGAGGGTGGATATTTAGATTATCTGCCACTTGAAGTCAGTTTAAAGTGTCAGAGTAGAATCATCAAGCCAGTCCCTGAATTCTGCTGTAAGAACTTTTACATACATTTTTCTTCTTCTTTTATTAATCCTCACCGAGGATATTTTTTCATTAATTTTTAGAGAGAGTGATGGCAGAAAAAACTATCAATGTGAGAGAAACACATGGATTGGTTGCCTCTGCATGAGCCCCTACCAGGGCCCCAGCAGGGGAGGAGCATGCAACAGAGGTATGTGTCCTTGACTGGAATTGAACCCAGGACTCTTTGGTCCATATGCTCTATCCATTGAGCCAAACCGCCTAGGACAAAACTTTTATACTTTTAACTAACTTCTCTCATCTCTGCTCTGCATCATTTTGGATCCTACATCATTTTGGATCCCCTAGCTCAGTTCAATGCAAGGCATCAGCCTTGTTAGGTCATCTTTTCTGCACTACATCATCTTATTATCTATAGCCCACATAGATGCTAATAATGTCAATAACCTTAAGATATGTAAAAGTTGGCACTGAATTGCCACAATTTTTAAACTCTTTAATCATTTTCTTTGCATTGATCTTACATTCCAAACTCAATTGTAAGCACATTTAGAGAACTCACAGTCATCTTTTGTTCTCAGTGTACTTATAGCCGTTACTACTAATAAAGATAATAGACAATACTTTATTATATATGCTTATTATATACTAGGTTCAAAATTAGGCAATGCGCATATACTGATTAATTAGATTCTAAGAAAAAATATAAAGTAGCATTATATTCATTTTCAGAATAGAAAATAGGCATAGAGACATTATGTAACTTTCTCTAGGACAGTGGGCCGATAAAGGAAAACCAGATCTTAAACCCAGGAAATTTAGCTTCAGAAATCAGACTAGTACAATTCTGGAAGCAAATTCATTCTCAATAAATATTGGTTATATTAACTTTATTAAAATTGTGTGTGGTACTGCTACTCGTAGCAATTTAAGAAGGCACTTTAGTTATGGTGAAAAAGCATTAGACTAGTGATTCTTTTTATTTAAGTTTTAGTTTCCATATCCACCACTAATTTGATTAGTGTTTGGATAGACATTTATCTTATCTGGGCCTCTGTTTATTCATCTCTGAGTCATGATATGATAATGTGATGATGATGGTGATAATAATGAATGATGATGATGACAATAATATCTAATCAGATTTTACCTCTCTACATCTTTCACATTGTTTGATGTACTCTTCCAATAACATTATGAAGTACATATATTTTAAATACAATTATCCCCATATATATATATAAAAGGCTAACTGATTAACCGACTATCCGTCTGACTGACCAACCAGCTGGTACATACGATGCACACTGGCAATTTAAAAATAAATGTTGACTCGCACATGCTCAATACATATAAAGCCCTCGGGATGAATATTATTGGAATCCCCTGTGAAATGATTTCTAATGGATCTATTATTGAAGCTACCTTTGGAACTAGTATATCTACATATATAAAAGACTAATATGCTAAGTGTCTGACTGCCCGGCCAATCGCTATGAAGTGCACTGACCACCAGGGGACAGACTCTCAACACAGGAGCTGCCATGACATGCACTGGACATTTACAGAGAAACAGCACCATGTCTTGGCACCCACAAAGCAATACTCAGCTTCCTCCAAGTGAGACACAGGCCCCACCACCACCTTGGAGTGACATCCCACCAAATCATAGCCGATGCTGCCGAGACCCCATGGAACAAAACACAGCCCACAGCCCAGCCCAGCCCAGCCCAGAAACAATGGCTGTGGGCACTGGGCAATGACATCACATAGCAACACCCGGTTTCCTCTTACTAGTGACTAGCCTCCTTGGAGTTTCTTCAGCCCAGGAACACGACTTGCTTTATAGCCAGGTGGAAACATTTTACACTTTAACCAAATATCTGTGAAGTGTTTTCTCATGCCTCATCTTATTTGATCCTTACAGAACTCCTGGAATAGGTAAATAGGAGACTTGGTGGAACCCTATTTTCTTTTCATTAGCCAGAGATTTAGAAAAGCTTAGAAAAATGGAGATTTAGAAAGCTTAGAAACTTGACCCGATTGAAAAGAAGTATGGAATGGAGGACCTTGAAAATGACTTCAGGTTTTCTCACTGCACAGATTATAGACAAACACTGCTGCAGTTAAATATTTCACCCTTTGTTCTCCCTTCATGATCTACAATAATAACCTGCTTCGTGTTAATATTTACTGCTGTGTCACTGACAATTACCTAAAAGAGAAGTTGGGGTGCTTTACTGGGCTGGAATAAATTTAGCTACATCAGAAAGCAGATATAATTAAGTAAGTTTATCCATATACACAAAGCTCTTGCTGGTACCAATTGCACGTGTGTGTTTCCATCTGCCATTGTTAATCATGAATTTGGTTGATACTTCTATTGTAGAGAAAGGGTGAATAGCGATATTAAAATATTTCTAATTAATTTCCTTTCAATGTTCACAAATTCATGCACCGGACCACTAGTCTACAGATAATATTAAAAATATATCTAAAAGTGCAATTCTTTGTCCTAAAAATGAGTGTGTTCATAAGTTAAATGAAGAAATTTTGGATATACTCAATAAAGATTTTTACACCTATTTGAGTGATGATTCCATCGATTCAATGGATGATGCCAAAAAGGAAAAATTCCCCATTGAATTTCTTAATAGTATTACTCCTTTGGGAATGCCATGTCATAAATTAAAATTGAAAGTAGGTGCAATCATCAAGCTATCTTAACAGTAAATGAGGTCTTTGTAATGGCACTAGATTTATTACCAAAAGATTGCGGCCTAACATAATCTAAGCTGAAGTATTAACAGGTTCTATGGAATGAAAGGTTGTTCTGATTCCAATAATTGATTTGTCCCCATCTAACACTGGCCTCCCATTTTAATTAATTTAAAGATAGTTCCCTGTGATGTCAGCATTTGCGGTGACTATTAATAAACCACAAAGATAAACTCCAGGCAGAGTAGAATATTCCTACCTGAACCCATTTTTGGACATGGTCAATTATATATTGCTTTCTCTTGAGTTTGAAGAGCATGTGACGTTAAAGTTAAAGTTGTAAATACTTCATCACAAGGGAAATTAGTTAAGCACTCTGAAAGTGTTTTTACTTTTAATGTGGTATAGAGGGAGATATTAGAATAAGTTTGATCAATTTATCATTCATTGTTTTTATCAATTTTGTTTTTATATCATGGTTTTTGTTGCTTTTATATCATTTTTTGTTGTTTATTTATCAATTTATATATTATTCTCATATACATTTTACTAATTTTCTTTCATCTGTGACACTTCTATTATAGAGAAAGGGCAAATAGCGATATTAAAATATTTCTTCTAATTAATTTCCTTTCAATGTGCATGAATCTGTGCACCAGGCCACTAGTTTTATAAAGAATGAAACTAGGGCTAAAAGACCAGGACCATATTACCCTTCTAAGCGTTCTTTACACCAAGCTACTCTTGAAGGGTAGAATTAGTTCTATTTCATCTTCAAAATAATGTAATATAATAAAAGAGAAACATGCAAATTGACCGTTACCACCAGCCAATCAGAGCGGCTGTATGCAAATTAACCCAGCCAAGATGGAGGCCAACAGCCATGGAGCTAGAGCAAACCAAAGGCTTCTGTTGCAACTGCCTGCCTAGGCTGGCTGAGCCTCTGCTCACAGCCACACCCACCAGCCAATCAGAGCAGCTGTATGCAAATTAACCCAGCCAAGATGGAGGCTGGCAGGGCTGCTTTGCACTGGGGAGCCTCCATGGCCGGCCGGCATAGCTGTGCCAGGTGTGTCAGCTCAGTGGGAGGGGGGGTCTGGCCTGGGGCCTCCTCGGGGCGTCCAGGAGCAGCTGTCCTGGGTCCGCTGCCTGGCTCCGCCCCCAGGAGCCTCCAAGGAGTATCCAGGAGCACCTGTCCCGGGTCCACTGCCTGGCTCCACCCCCTGGGGGCCTCCCCGGGGCATGCAGGAACACGGGGCCTCTGCAGGGTGTGCAGGAGCAGCCGTCCTGGGTCTGCTGCCTGGCTTTGCCCCCCGGGGGCCTCTGCGGGACATCCAGGAACGCCTGTCCTGGGTCCACTGCCTGGCTCTGCCCTGGGGGCCTCCGCAGGGTGTCCAGAAACACCCGTCCAGGGTCCACTACCTTCATCCGCCCCCCAGGGGCCTCCACAGGGTGTGCGGGAGCGTCTGCTGCACAGTGCGGAGAATCCGAAGCCAGTTCACTGCCCAGCTCCACCCCGGGTGTGTTTGCTCAGCAGCAGGGCCCCACCGAGGGATTCTGCACCAGCGTCCGCCCCTGGCTTGCCACCCAACTCTGCGCCAGGTGTGTCCCCTCAGCAGTGTGGGCCCACCAGGCGTGTGCAATAGTGGGCCCTCCGGTGGGAAACGTCCAGGCCTGCACTCACCAGCCTTCCCACCCCCCAGTGCACGAACCCTGAAGGGGCTGTGGGCAGCCTGAGAATGGCTCTCAGTCCCTCACCCAGGCTGGCCAGGCATGCCAGTAGGTGGACATCCCCCCCGAGGTGTCCCAGGCTGCAAGAGGGCATAGGCTGGGCTGAGGGACCCCACCCCCCGAGTGCACAAATTTTTGTGCACTGGGCCCCTAGTGTTCTAATAACTCTACAATGTGGATGTAGCTTCTAAGTCAATGAATAGTTGAGAGGCCAGGATTTCCGAAAGAAGAGATATGTAGAAATGATAGCCTAACACCCACTTCTTTGCAGTTTCCTTAAAGAACTGTAATTCATGTTTGTAGTCTTTGATCAGAAGACTAAAAAAGTGAGCAGAGCATGTGGAAGTTTCCATATACTTGAGGGCTACTCCCTAGGTGAAAGGGTAAAGTAGAAGTAAATTAGCCTTCACATAGACTGAAACCATCTTTGATTTAGCTTAATTCCCATTTGTATCAATATGACCTTGCCCTTTGTCTAACTACCCACCAGGGAGGCAAAATAAAATCTTCTCTAGAGGAAGATAATATAATATAGAACCTCAAGTAATCTTTACATTTTTTTCCTTCAAATAGAATAGGAGTAGGCAAACTACAGTCTACCAAGAGTCCACCGCCAGTTTTTGCAGAACCTGCACGTTGTATAACGGTTTTTATATTTTTGAATGGTTGGCAAAGCCAAAAGGAGAATGACATTTTTGTGATATAAAAGTTATAAAAATTCAAATTTCAGTGACCATAAATACAATTTTTGAAAACCATAGCCACACTCATTCACTTACATATTACCTATAGTTGTAGCAGAATCCTAAATTAGTTTATTCAGTCCCTTCAGAAAAAGTTTGAGGACTCTTAATATACAGTGTCCAGGATGCAATAAAAATTTACCAAACACATCAAAAGAAAGACCAAAGGGCTAAAAATCAAGAAGAAAAAATTACTCAATAGAAACAAAGCTATACAAAAATTGCTGTGTTAAAGTTATCAGATATAATGTTAAGATAAATAGGTTGAGGCAGATGCACCCAAAGGTGACTCTCAGAAAGTCACATCCATGTAGAATCCTCTCCTCTTGAGTATGGGCAGAACTGTGACTTGCCTTTACTCAACAGAATGCAGCAAAGATAATGGGATGTCACTCCCATGCATTATATTATAGAAAAAACAATCCATCTTAGCAGACAGGACCCAGAGCTCCCCCCGTGCTGGCTTTGAAGAAGTAAGCGGGCATGTTCTGAGAGGGGTGTGTGGCAAGGAATGTAGTCTAGTTCAGGAACTCAAAGCAACCTCCCTTGACAGCCAGTTAGAAAATACAGTCTCAGTCCTATAACCATGAATAACTACATCTGCCAACCACCACCTGAGTTGGAAGAGGACTTCCAGCTCCAGAAATGAATACAACTCAGCTGATACTCGGATTTCAGGTTTGTGAGGCTCTGAGCAGAGGACCCATGAAAGCCAGGCCCAGGCTCCCTGACCCATGGCAACTGTAACATAACAAATGTGTGTTGTCTTAAGCTTTTCAATTTGTGGTGATCTACTTTACATAAGAAAAGGACTGAAATATGCTATATATTTTTAAATTTTGGTGATTTGTTATGAAGCAATAGGTGATTATAATTTTTGTTGTACTGAAGAAAATAGAGGACAAATTATAGAACCACAACTGAGAATGGGGAAAAAATGTATTTTTAAAATACAGTAAAAACATCAGAAGTCAAAATCACAATAACTGAAATTAAGCACTTAAAATGTTTGAATAGCACATTAGAAACAATTATAGGTAAAGGCCAGGTTTGGGGGAGGGCTGAATGTAGGAGGGCAAAGGAGGAGAAAATGGGGAACATTTGTAATAGTGTCAACAATAAAAAAAAATCAGTGAATTAAAAGCATCTCAGTAGAAATATTCAAACTGAACTACAAAGAGGAAAACATTGCAGAATATGTAAAAGAGCATACAGACCCCAGTGAAAAGGTCTAGCATATGTGTATTTGGAGTTCCGGGTGGGTAGAATAAATAGACAGCATCAGAATCAGTATATGAATGAACAATTGCCACAGTTTTCCAAACCTGAGGAAAACCAAGACACAGATTCAAAAATCACTCTGAATCACAAACAGGATATATAGACATACATTCCACACAAATGCATGTAAGCATATCATGTAAAATGGCTGAAAAATAAAGATTTAAAAGTGTCTTAAAAGTAGCTAGAGGGGAAAAAAGATGCACTGTTTTCAAGAAATAACAATAACATTTTCAATTGACTTCTTAGTGGCAATAATGGGAAACAGAAATCAATGAAATGACATCTTCAAAGCGCTGAAAGAAAATAATTGCCTAACCAGAATTTTATACTCAGGGAAAATATCTGTTGTTAAGAAAAGCAAAACAAAAACAGTTTCAGACATAGAAAAAAATGAAAGAGTTCACTACCAGCAGACCTGCAGTAAAGAAATATGTAATGGAGTTATCCAGGTAGAAGGAAAATTCATCTTAGATGAAAACAAAAATTTTTAATAATTAAAATGAATAAAAAATAAATACACAAGCAAATGTAAATTAATGTTATAATTAATTGATATTATTCAATAATAAATGAGTGTCTTGTGATTTAAAAAATATTTATAGAATTAAAATAAACGATAACAGCATTAAAGTAAGACAAACATAATGTAAGATACTTTTATTGTACCATTTCATCTTTCTCTTAAAATGTAACTTTATAATAATCATTAAAATGATACATGAGTAACAAATGGAGAGGACAAAATAAAAATAATTGATTACTTTAAAACAAGACAAAAAGTTGAAAGAAAATGTACACACACATCAAAGAAAAAAAATAGAAAACAAATCCCAACATGGTATATTTAAACCCAAGTATGTCAGTAATTTTATTAAATTTAAAATGTACATTTTATTAAATGTAAAATAAAAATCCAGTTAGTAGACAAAGAGTGTCAGACTGGATAAGAAAAAAAATTTGTTTATATGGACATACCTTATTTATCAGCAAGATGGAAAAGAGTGGAAAATACTAGTATACCATGCAAACACTAACCAAAAGAAATGTATTGCATTATGTTAGTAAGATTTCCATTTTTAAGAATTTATTGAGGCTATTTTGTGACCTAACATATAATCTAGCCTGAAGAATGTTCCATATATACTTGAAAAGAATGTGTATTCTGCTTCTTATGTGTGTTTTCCATAAATGTCAGGTCAAGTTGGTTGATACTATATTTCAAGCATTCTGTCTCCTTACAGATTCTCTGTCTAGTTGTTTTATATATTACTGAAACATATTTCTTAACTCCAGTTATAAGAGGAATTGTCGCTGTAACCGGTTTGGCTCAGTGGATAGAGCGTTGGCCTGTGGACTGAAAGGTCTCAGATTCGATTCCGGTCAAGGGCATGTACCTTGGTTGTGGGCACATCCCCAACAGGGAGTGTGCAGGAGGCAGCTGATCAATGTTTCTCTCTCATCGATGTTTCTAGCTCTCTATCCCTCTCTCTTCCTCTCTGTAAAAAAATCAATAAAATATATATTTAAAAAAAAGAATTGTCAAATTCTCCTTTTAATTGTCATTTTCACTTCATGGACCTTGGGGCTCCATTGTAAGGTTCATATACATTTATAATTTTATATCTTCCTAATATATGTGCTCTCTTATCATAATTAAATATTTTCCATGTCTCTAGTAATATCCCTTGTCTGAAAGTTTATTTTGTATAATATTATTATAGCCACTTCAGATCTCTTATGGCTATTGTTTGCATGGTATACCTATTTATAAACTTTTACTTTCAAAGTATCAAAAATAGAAGACAACTCCCAATTGTCTTTGATTTTAAAGTATATATGCTGAAGACAGCATATACTTTGATCTTGTTTTTTAAAATCCAATCTGACAGATTTTCCCCTCTGATCAGAAGATCTAATGCATTCACTTTACTGTAATTAATGATGTGATTGGATTCATGTTTTCCATTTTGCTCTTTGTTTTCTGTTTCATGTCTCATTCTATTGTTTCCTTTTTTTACTGCCTTCTTTTCTGTTAAAAGATACTTTTATTGTACCATATTCATCTTTCTCTTGATTTTATAGACCAAAATTTTAGCAGTTGTTTTATATATATTTAAATTATCACACTCTAGTTTAGGTTTATACTGATTTTACTCCAATCTAAACTAATAAAAGTGAAATATTAAAATTAACCGTTTCTCCGAGACAGGGTAAGCCACGCCCACCAGCCAATCAGAGCAGCTGTATGCAAATTAGCCCAGCCAACATGGCGGCCGCCACTCACGGACCTGAGTAAACAGCCCTTTCCATTGCGGCAGGAGGGAAAGTGAAGCTGCGCCCCTCAGCTCAGCTCCGAT
>PVJC01030309.1:0-20000 GCA_004026665.1 Murina feae | reverse complement strand
TCCACATTCCAGATACACTCTTTCTGTATGAATGAACTTTCAAAAACAGGAACTGAGCTCTCTTTTACACTCTACCAAAAAGGAGGTGGGGAGAGAAAGGTGGAGGGAGGAGGGAAGAAGGAGGTAGGAGGAAGAGGAAGGAAAGAATGAGGAGAGAGGAGGGAGGAGGGAGAGGAGAAGAGGATAGGCTGTAATAAGGAGAAAACATGAGAGCTTTTAAAAATACTACTTATAGAAATGTGCTGCTTTAATAATTTCTTATGATTACTACTAATGATTTTCTTGTTTAAAAGGTTCATTTAACCCTTTCTATATTTAGTCATAATATAAATCTTAGTGACACACACACAGGGCACAACATCGAGTCTTGATTCTCCTTTTAGTATTGATCTTGAAAAATAATCTTGCTAGTGTCTTAATAAGTATTTTTTATTTTCACCTTTTGCAGTACCCAGAGCTTAAATATAAATAATTCTAAGACAGATATTCTTAAAAATCTGAAGTTACTCTTCTATGGTCTCTAAATCTTGATTTCAAACTGTAAAAATTTCCTCAGCAATCGAGAATTTTAAAGGAAAGGAGCCCTGACAACTAATTTGGGACAAGGCATATTTACCAACGTCTAATCTGATGACTGCCTTCACTGTCCTACAGTCCCTGTCTTCTATCCAACCACCGTGCAATTGTGAGTCAAGAGGGAACTTGATATTCTTTATTAACCGAACAAAAACCTTATAACCTGATCCTGGGCTGTGGCTGTAAATGCTGCCTGTGCAGCTGAGGTTTTGAGAGGGTCGCTCTCAGAAAAAGGGAGGACACCCTATCTACTCAAGATCGATTTACTCCTCAGCCCAGAAAGGGCCCACTTTGAAATCAGTATACCTTGCTTGGGTGTTTAGAATTTATGCATCCCCACTGTGTCCGTGACAATTTTATCACATGTCCAGGAAACAGAGCAATCAAAGTGGCACTAAGACAGGAGTATAGCTTCTGAAAACCTAACATCTCCACTAAAAGTTGTAAGATATATTAAGATCTGGGCAACCACATCAAGTGTCAAAATTTAATAGGTTGTATGTTGTGAATTACATGGTTTTATATTCACTGAAATCTGCTGGTTAGAGTCTGTTTCTTTCTGTACGAGGCTGAAAAGAATGGAGCAGTCTATGAAGACTGGGATTTAAATAAAAGATATTAGATCCTTCTGTCCCCAGGCTGAAACAAGGATTAGAATAACACATTTAAATACCTTAATGTTTTTAGCACAAAAAGCATTAATTTGATACTCTGTTTCCTTGAAATGCTTTATTAAGGTCACCAAGTCCCTCTCAGGAGTGTCTGCCTTCCTTGAAGCTAACATACATTTATTGTTCTCCACTGCAAATTTCACTAGTATTTTAACACAGCTGCCTGGCCTCTGCTGCGGGGAAGGTGGGAATAGGAAACAGAACCACGAGGAAAGCTGAGAAGTGTTTGAGTTTTGACATTTTAGAGCAAGCTTATGACTCCTCCAGGGCCAGGCATCATGAGCTCATGCACCACTGAAAATTGATGATGACCAAGATGCTTAATAGAATGATTTTAATTAGACCTGCCCTTTATCTGTCACCTGTGCCTGGGACAAAGACCATCTGGCTACAGTCCAATAAATAAGCCAACTGTAAGTACTTATCCTCTGAAAAAATGGGGCAGTCTGTGCACCTCCACCTTCAGCCCAGTCCTGACCCTAACAACCAAGAGCCCTCTGAGCCACAGGAACAGCAGAGGCCAGCCCCATGCGCACTCAGACCTGAGGAGTCAGTTCACATATTAATGCCGCCCTCCCCCTCTTTTTTTTTTTTTTTTTTTTGAGAGTGGAATTTGTTGGGAGGGAATGGAGGTAAATTAGACAAAGCTATTTCTTCCAAGTAGCATATACTCCTTCTCAAACCTAGAGCTTGTAGTCTTGATCTCAATGGCAGGAAGTGATAATGCTTTTTTAATTCCATGTATGTAAAGCTATTTAAACAAAAAGGTGCATTTGTATAAACCCAGAGAGTGCACAGCTCTGAGATGAGTCCTTACATAAACTATGGGCTCTGGGTGATAATGATGTGTCAATGTAGGTTCACCAATGGCAGCCACTGAACCCTCTGGTGAAGGATGTTGATAATGGAGGAAGCTCTGAATGTGTGTGGACAGACAGGGATAGAGGTATAAGGGGGCGTACCTTCCCCTCAGTTTTGCTGTGAACCTAAAACTGTTATAAAAATTAGTTCATTTGGGGGGAAAAAGAAGCGGCAGCATTCTACGGTTCTCAAAATACTAGTAAAACCTGAAAATGACACCTAATGATTGTATATGTCTGCTAAAGTCCTGGAGAGTGACAGAGAAAGCTAGGCAGACATGAGGCAAGGGGGGGAGGGAGGTCCTGGTGGTGGCGGGATGAGTATGGGCATAGTGATCAACCACACTGGAGTCTGCATAAAGACACCACGTGAGCCCCAAGACATTGTACGCCCGCAGATCAAATAAACTGTAACAGCCAGTCATAATGGTAGTCAATCTACTGCAAAGTTGAATTTGTAACTTGCTCTTCTAATTGATTAAGACCTTCATAATGGTACTTCTTTGCATAAAGACTGGTCTGAAATGTAGTTAGCTGTGTACTCTGTCTCCATAACTAGACTGTGAGCTATCTGGTCTTAGGGGTCATCTTTAAATCCCATAGCACCAAACATAATAGGTAACAAATATTTGTTAAATTATCTGTTTTTTTTTTAATTATGAATTACACAACTTTTTTTATGTTAAACATAATTCTCTTTCTTTTTCTTAATTATAATTATTTCCATTTCAGGTTCAAGAACACACTTACATCCTATATGAATAATGATCTTCTTTCAATTTGATTAAAGAAAGTGAGAGAATAAGAGTTTTTATCCATTACAATGCCTGTTCAGAGAAGCCCTCTTCTGAACAGGCATTGTAATGAACCTTTGAGTTCACCTGGTAGCTATACTTTTCAGAGTAATTAATACATGGACAGGCATGTGTATCAGGTAACCACCTGTTCTAAGTATCAATGACCTAAAAATCAAGTGTGCCCTTTATGGGGTTTAATAGGCGGGGTTGATGCTGCTAACACCTGCCATGTTTACCTTGGCTGGCAGCTGCAGCAAACCAGTGCATGAGACCATGCAGCCCTCAGGACAGAGAGCCTAACAGAGGCTAGAAAGGAGACCAAGACCAGAGCTAGCTCGATGCACAGCCTCTTGTGTGAGGGCTAGTACAAGAAGGCAGTTAGAATGAAGAAGGTTTCAGCCAAGAAACCTGAGAAATAGAGGGAAAGTGCTCAGGAGCACATACAGTAGGGACTCCTAGCTTTATGCAGAGACTTTTACTTCTCATCCCATAAAGGCTTGAAATACATTGGGGAAGGCAAGAAATGCCCGTGCACTCAGTACCTTGTAATTATATCTAGCCCACGGCTGAAAATGGGAGTGACCAACCAAACTGAGGGTCAACTAAGGGAATGTGACAGGGGAGGTTAACGCACTGTCATAGGAAGCAAAGTTTCAGAGGACAGCCTCTCTTGCACTCATAAACACGTGCGTATGTGAGCATACATAGTATCTCATTAAGTGGAATTGGTACTCTAAAGATGGAATCTGAAGGAGCAATACATTTGGTGATATATATTTTTTTCAAGCCATGGAACAATGACCTATCATCCACTTAGATCACAGTGACCCAGTTTCCAAGGCAAAGTGACAAGCACATGTCAAACCTTCATTTTGGCTCCATGGTGACAATAACTGACGTGTGGAGAAACCCTTCATAATTCCATCGGCTGCTAAGAAATTCCATTCTTTCTCCAACATACCCCCCCCCATCCTTTCCAAAGTCCATCCGCTCCCCTCTAGGATTTTTAGTGTTCCCGCTGTGAAAGCTGTGAACAAGGGACAGAGTGACGCACATGATGACCACGTGTGAACACGAATAAGGAGGAATGGCGGGGATTGCTTAAAGGAGAGGAACCAAAAGACAAGGTATAAATGGAATCCTTGCCTCTATTTATCCAGATGTACTACCTCCCTGGTTCTGTTATTTCTCCTCTGTGACCAACAATGAGAATTCCAGTGTTCTTTAAGCCTAAGTGCTACAGAGCTTTAAAAAAAAGGAAACACTTCACAAATTTGCATGTCATCCTTGAGCAGGTGCTATGCTAATCTCAGCCTTGCTCCAGTTTCAGTATATGTGCTGCCCAAGTGAGCATTAAAACCTATACTTTGAAGTCAAAGGCAAGAAGATGAGATAATAATAATAATAATAATAATAATAATAATAATAATAAGGGAACAGCAGGAAGTGCTGATTTAGTACATGCTATTTCTTCATCGGCAACTGGGTTAAGTGCTTCCCATGCACTGGCTTGCTTATTATTTATTTATTTATTTATTTATTTATTTATTTATTTATTTATATTTAAATTGATTTGGGAGAGAGAGAGAAAGAGAGAGAGAGAGAGAGATTGTTTCACTATTTGTGCATTCTTGTATTTGCCCTGATAGGGATTTGAATCCACAACTTTGACATATTGGGACAATGCTCTAACCAACTGAGATACTCAGCCAGGGCTGCACTGGCTAATTTAATCCTCACTGCAACTTTGAGAAATAGGTATTATTCTGACTACTTTATGGATGAAAAAACTAAAGCTCAGAATCCCAACAAGTGGCAAGACAGGACCTAAACACAGCTGAGTCAGTCCAGGATCTGCATGCTCAACCACCTGCTACACTTGGCTATTGCAGAAATAACCATTTGGATGCTCTGTGGAGCAGTCAGGTCAGGCTGGGTTGGGGGACAGCACACAGGCTACAGATCTTCTATTCCCAATACTGCAGGAACTCAAGGTCACCTTACGCCCCAATTCTCAGATTTCTGCTTGGAACTTAGGGATGTCACCACTGCCATCTGCCTCACAAGATAGCTAGGAAGACCAAATCTACTCTAATAAAAGAGTAATATGGAAATTAACCATCACTCCCAGACACATAAGCCATGCCCACCAGCCAAGCCACGCCCCAAGCCAATCAGAGCAGCTGTATGCAAATTAACCCAGCCAATATGGAGGCCAACAGCCATGGAGCTAGATCAAACAGGAGGCTTCCGTTGCACCAGGAGTAAACTGTCTGCCTAGGCCGGCTGGGCCTCTCTCTGCTCAAGGCAACATAGTTTCAATTATAAAAGCTACAGAGCTGAAGCAAACAGGAGGCTGTGTTCCCTACCTAGGCCTCCGCCCAAAGTAACAAAGTTTCAATTATAGAAGATAAATAAACCTCAGAAACCTGATTCCAGTCAGCCTCGCTGGGATGTTGGGTCAATGGGAGCTATGGACAGCCTGCAAACGGCCCTCAGCCCCTCACCCAGGCTGGACAGTTACCCCAGTAGGGACCCAAACCCTGAACGGGCTGTGGGAAGCCTGAAAATGGCTCTTAGCCCCTCACCCAAGCTGGACAGGCACCCAAGTAGGGACTTGAACCCTGAACAGGCTGTGGGCAGCCTGAAAACGGCCCTCAGCCCCTCACCCAGGCTGGCCAGGCATGCCAGCAGGTGGACATTCCCTGAGGGGTCCCAGACTGCAAGGGACCTCCCCCCCGAGGGCATAAATTTTTGTGCAATGGGCCCCTAGTACATTATAAAGGTGGGCAAGCATTTTAAAAGGCAGAAAAGAAAAAAAACATATTTTAGTTTCTGCCTGACTCTTGGATTAAGTGCCAAGCACCATTCCTCACTTCTCCATGGAAGACACCATCCAGGCTCTGAGCTGAAAATATTCTTCCCCCTTAAGGTGCTGGCCTGGCTCGTAGGATCTTTAGGATGAAGATGGGATGAGAACCAGCAGAGAAAAAAATTTTGGCTAATACATCCCTGTTTGCATTTATTGCCCCTTCTGTATTGAATTTTTTCCATGCATAATTTTATATAGACTTTCTTTATATTTGAACCCATTAATATAATATAGTAACACCAATATTCATACACACTGAATATGAATATGTGTAAATCAGACTGAAAGTTCTTACAGGATAAAGATTATGTCTTCAGTGTTTAATTGCCATACACCTGATAAGTGCTTGCATGTGGGGCTATTGCTAGGTTTACCTGTGTGCGTCAATGTGCAGAAATAATGGGAGAAGTTCTGATATGCACTAGAGGTAAATGGCACGCATGCAGATTTAGAGCAGAGAGCAAATGAAATATAAAGAAAGAACTTTGTCACTGTCAGCACACCTTTCTTAGTGGCTTTATCCTTAGGTGAGGTTGGGAGCTAACAGCAGGAAGATCTGCCTCTGACATTGGAAGTGTAATAATATCAGAGATTTTCTGCAGTGATTAGAACTATACAATTAGCCCAATGTGTCCTCACACCCTAAAACAACATCCACCATTCACTGGAATAAATTACAAACACATGCAAAACATGCAACCATTTCAAGCATGATCTTCACCTCAAGCAACATTAAACCTGGAAGACTGAGGTTTTTTCATTGCTCTACTGCAAATGGGCTTTCCTCTTACTTTCATCTCCAAAGTAAAACAGAAAAGCCAATACGTGTTTCATTTTTTAAAAGCAGTTGGAGAGAAACTGTTACAAAAAAAATTTCAGAGTCTGCCTAACTATGTAAAATGATACCAGAGAAGCCAAAATCAGAACTACTCACTGCAAGAGTTAACCATTTTCAGTGAGCCTCAAATTCTAATGAAATTGATAATTATTCTTACACCACAGATACTCTATTGCTATAGCAAAAAAAAAAATCTAAAAAGTATTTAATCTATGAAATGATGGGGAAAAATTATGAAGATAAACAAAATTAAAATTTGAATTGTTCCTTGTATTTTAAGAGCTAAGACTTCTCTGCCTCCTTCCTGACATCAGGTAGGATGTTCTTACTTGCACAGGGTTTTATCTGAGTACAAACCTCTAGGTACAGCTCTTCTAAAATCGAATGCATTAACTTTTTGTCAAAGGAAAAGATTTTCCAACATTAGTGAGAAGACAGTTTTGATTGGTTTCCAAGAAGTTAGTGGCAGTCCATTAAGTCATATTAGTAAAAACTCAAAAAAAAAAGTCACTTACGCTTTTTTTTCCATTCTAAATGTCTAAAAGTTGAAATTTTTGTGAGAAGCAAACAGAAGTCCATTGCTTCCTAGAAAGATAATGGCTGATGGGTCTAGGCAGTCATCACGGTAATGAGCTCCTTCTGTTTGACTTGCCCACTGACATTCCTGAGCTGCAGAAGCAGCCGCCAGGGCCAGTGAGTTTAATAAGGCACTGATACTCCTTGTCAGTTTTTATTGCACATTTTGGGACTCTTTATCAGCACATTACGTAGTTTAGGTCATTAGTAGAACAAAGAAAAATATATTAAGCAATCCAACTCTGCAGATTGCAGTAAACTAGCCAACCAATATAAATGTGTGGGGTAATTAAGTGAGATGCGGAGCCATGGCCTAATGCCCCTGAGGTGCTGCAGCACTAAGACGCCCCTATCAATCGTGATGGAGTCAAATGGTATCTGCAGCTCTTGGGATAAGTCACACAGACATGGTGCTAAGTGAAAGGGGACCGATTCCTTTTTGAGTCCTAGAATGAATGAAGGAGAGAAAAATACACACCAATGTTGGCTTAATGCACTTTAATGGCAATTAAGAAATAGCCATTTTCTATATTAACTAAGGAAATAAATTTCTCCTTAACTCTAGGAGCAAATTTTGATCACGCGGGTCGCATTTCTCTTTTGTGTGCACACCTACTCACGAAGCCCCCGGGAGAAGGAGAAATGCTTCATTCCAAAGCACTACCTCACAACTTTCTTAGGCTGCCAGTTCTCATGGCCACAGGTCTGTAAGGAAGAACTGGGAGATGACATCACAGACATGGAGAGGCCATCCCTCTCCCAGAGGGTCATTGTCCCTCTGTGTTCCCCCAGGAAGGCCAGCACCACAGCCACTGTTTCATGTAACCCCGGTCAGCGCTCACCTCCATACATGGTTGGCACTCAGATAACACTTGTGGACTGACCTACCGCACTAGAATGAGAGTCTCCAAACTTACAGCTACACATGCTCCGGTCTGTAAAGAAGGCAGAGCGTTGTATTCATTACAGAGGAGGGAAGTGAATAACCACACAACCCAGAGCGTCTGGCCAACATTCATGTGAATCAGCACTGAGCTGGACGCTGAATAAGTAGAAATGGTTTTATGAATGTGTGGGGGTCGAGCCTGAGGGACAGCTGTGGGACCACACACCATGAGTGCTATCACTCGGTTTGTGGGCTCCCAGTGTGTACAAGCCAGGTCTGCTTGTGGTTCCATGTCCCAGATTTACCTGCTGTTTTGGCTCATACAACATTCTTGTTCATGCTGTGGCCAGCCGGACTGGTATTTCTCTGAATAGTGGTGCCACAAGTTTGTTACTTCACCCAGCCTGGTCTGTCCCTCTCTTAAGGCCCAGCATGGTAAAGAGTACCACGGGAGAGTCCCAAGACCCCACAGTGACCCAGACCCTGTCCCTGTCCCAGTTCCCCACTCTCCAATAAGAGACATGCGGTGTATACACCCCTCCAGCCAGGTGGGAAGTGAAGACTGCAGCACATAACAGTTCAGCCAAAGACTCAGTGGAGGGTGTTTAGCTCCGAAAGAATGGGCAGAGATAGTGGGCTGGATGGACAAAAGAACAGCTCAGGTGAAGGGAACAGTTTGAACAGATTTGGCAAAGATTAAAATTACATAATGTCAATGTGTATGTAAACGAGCACCCTAATATACTACCATTGGATATGTAACTACACTTAACTTCTGAACAGTCAACTTCACTCCATGAATCTGGGCTAGAAAAGTAAATGGATAAGCTAACAGGGTCACAGGCATCACACCATTGAGAATGCTGTAGCTCTAAAGTGTGCATAACCTGGAACATGGACATATTTTCACCATGCTTTTGAATAAAAAAAGCAAATTGTAAGACTGTATGCACTAAATACACACACACACATATGCAGAGATAAAGCTTGGGGAGAAGTGTTTTAGAAAGTGGTTATCTCTGCACAGAATGGATTCAGGTATATTATTTCTTCACTTTGTTCTCTCTGTTTCACATCATTAATCTGTATAACTTTTGTAATGATAAAGCAAGTAAGTTCTTAAAAACAAAAGCTGATTAAATATCCAGGGCCTTTTGCTCAATTACATACTCCTCTTTAAAGCCTTATTACCACCTCTACTGTAGACAGAACCCATGTGAATCATACTACACTACAAGATATTGTCATATAGATATGTCTGAGTTTTCCAAATACAAAGCATATAAAAAGTCCTCAAAAACAAGATGCTGACATTTCTTTGCATTGTGCTTCTATGCCTCTCATTATGGGCATAATTTTTATCACTCCTTTTTTTTTTAAGCCTCACTGGAGGATATGTTTTAATTGATTTTGAGAGAGAGAGAGAGAGAGAGAGAGAGAGAGAGAGAGAGAGAGAGAGAAGAGTGAGAGTGAAACCTTGATCAGTTGCCTCCTGCTGGGGATCAAAGGGATCAAACTGGAAAGCTGGATATGGGCCCTGATCAAGAATCAAACTCATGACAGGTCAGTGTATACGATGACATTCTACACGACTGAGTCACATCAGCCAGAGCTGGGCATCATTTCTCAGACCCACTAAGCATCTCTGGATGAGGCTGAATTCAAAATAAGTCAAGGGTTTGGGAGGTTCACTTAGCTACCTTCAACCACAGAGGAAATTGTAGGAGAATCAGGAAATCCACCCAATAAATCACATTTACACAATAAGTTAGATTTCACCAGAAAAAGGTGGCATTTGCAACTTGAAAACGGCAGTGTGACTGCCAGTTAAACTATAATGTTTGGTACGTTAGGTGTATTAATGCATTTTTGACTTCACAATATTTTCAAACTATGATGAGTTTATTTGGGTGTAACCCCATCATAAGTTAAGGAGCTTCGGTTCATTCTGTTGCAGTAAAAAATAACTCACTTCAATTTTAAACCCTAAACAAATGGAACTGAAAATTCTCAGGCTTTAAAATGGAAAGGTTGCTATTATGTTACTTAACTGATCTATCAATGTAATCCCAAAAAGATTTCTATCTTTCCCCTAAGCAACTCTTTCAAAGTAGAAATTTTACATATGCGAATAGAAGCTCTTTACATGGAAATATTTTTAATGTAAACATAAATGTCAATTATTAGAAACTAAAGAGACAATATTATAGCTATCTTAAGTAATCAATTATTCTCGATAGTGACCAGAACATCTCGTTTAAATTTCCTTTCACTTTTAAAGAAAATCTTCACAAACGCAATGGGTTTGCTGCCTTCCACTTCTTTGTCTCACTGCAGCTTTGCTCTGTTGACAGGCCAACCTGCCCACAGCACCCTCTTAAATTGCTGAGTGGTCCCCTCCAGGAACAAGCCTAAGCTTAGTAGGTCACCATTCAAGAGGCTTCCTGGCCAAGCTTTCGGAGGTGATGGAGTCTACTACTTTGATTGTGGTGCTGGTTTCCCAGTGTTTGCATATGTCCAAGGTCATCAAATGTCGCACACTAAATGTGTGCAGGTTTTGTATATCAATAATAACTTAAAATATATAATAGTCTGTTTTGTTTGTTCATTTATTTTCGTTTTTAGATTCCACATATAAGTGAAATCACATGGTATTCGTCTTTGTCTGATTTACTTCATTTAGCATTATACCTCCTAAGTCCATCCATGTGGTCACAAATGCTAAGATTGCGTTCTTTTTTATGGCTGAGTAATATTCCATTGTAGGTATGTACCACGTCTTCTTTATCCATTTATCTACCAATGAACACTTGGCTATTGTAAATGATGCTGCAATAATAACTATGTATGGTGTCAGGTGGGTACTAAACTTATTAAATGATCATTTTGTAAATATCTAATCACTATATTGTTCATCTGAAACAAATATAATATTACTTATCAACTGCAATTGAAAAATAAAAATTTAAAAGTACATAAAAGAGCCTGTTTTATTCTACCCACATTTCTGCTGCCCAGCTTTTTTTTCTCCTGACAAAATCTCCTCCTCCAATCCCCATCTCCTCATCACCCTCAGCTACCTTCTACTCCATTTTGAAGACCTGATGTCACCTCCTCCTTAGAGGGGTCTCCTTTGATGCCTCTCCCAACCTCAAGCCTTCTTCCATGCCCCTAGCCTAATTCCCACCATCCCCTAGTAAACCTCACTCAGACCCATCACCACAAAATAACCAGTTATGTGTCTGCCTTCTTCATGGGACTAATTCCTGAAAGGCAAAGACTATTCTCTTTTGCATCCTCAGTGCTTAGTACAATGCTTGGCACAAATAGTGCCACTGATAATAAAAGTGTCAACTTTTATCTAATGGAAGAAAAACCAACAAACCGAAGGACCCACAATTTCATGTTAATAAAAACTGATTTTATAACATATATCTCATTTTGTGTTATAATTTCATTGTCCCCTAATGAAAAACTCTGGTTTCTGTACATATTTTAGCTTTCAAACTTTATAAAAACGTTGGCATAGGACCGAACTGGGTTGCCTTACTTTGCTCTCCATGTTCTATTAGTGAAATGTCCTATGGTATGTATATGCAGTGATGATGGGGGGGGGGGGGGGTTCACAAATACTAAAAACACTAAAATTAAAAGAGGAGAAAAAGCATTTGAAAAGGCTATAACCCAAACCAGAGTAACTGCTAATACAAACAGGCCCCTTCCCAAATGTAAGCGGCCACAAGTAATGGCTCCCCTCAAAGCAGCCGCAGTGATACTGTTTACTCTCCATTCGGGGCTTAAAAGCGTTCTAGTTGATGAACAGACCCTGAAGCAGAAACATCTAAACTCGTGCTAATGCCCAGCAGAGCAGTAACTTCTTTTGATTAATTTACCAGCACTGAAAGCAGAGAGAGATCAAACCGAGTTCTGTCCTGAACAATCAAACAAGCAGGCGGTGCCCCTGGGATGGTGTATGTCAGGATGAAAGCTGGATAGGGTCGAGTGAAAAAGCAACAAATATCTCACATTGATTAATGCTTATAGGGTTTTCCCCGCTTAAATGTCATAACATTTTATTCAATGGTCAAACCAAAAAGTTCTTATAACATTTAAAACAGAAAAAAGGTTCCAATAGCTTAAGATAATTCAGATGTGTAGCAAGGAGAAAAATTAGGTCAGTTCCAAAGAACCTTCAAAATAGTTTGGCAGACGTCTGACCAGTTTATTGAAAGATCTTCAACATGAAATCTCATGAGGAAAATCTTACTACCTCCTTCCATCAAAAAATAACTTGTCTACTATGAATGAAAACTTCATTGAAATTATCTAGCCCGTTCATAAGGTTCATTACCATCTGTATATACCACTTTGAAAACACAGAGCTAAAACAATGTATCTCTACTTAATTTTTTAAAAACTAGAATTTAAGCCAAACCGTCTCCCAAATCAGAATGAACTACACATGAATATTAGTAAATAACCCTTATAGATTTTCTGAATGATTAGGTGAATCTATTTTTTAAATCCAATGAATCTCTTTATAATAAAACAATACCAATTTACATACTTACAGAAAAATATATGAACAAAGGCAACTAAAACTGCCAGCTTACTGAAAAGTCAAAATTTGCGCATTTTATATTTCAAGGAACATTTCTTAGGTAATTCAATATTATTTTCACAAATTTACTGGAGATTTTGGGCTGTTCATTACTATTCTTTCCTAATCTGTAAAATGGGGATGATGAAGCCACTGAGGATTTTAATCTGAAATGAAATAGTATATACGAAACATGAATCTTTAAACTCTACAATATTCCACCCCCACACACACACTATACCAGTGGGTCTAAGCTAGACTACTGGGTCTTCACTTCCTCCATTTCGGCACAGATCACACCACCCCTATATCAATAGCAGCACAACTTACAATAGCTAAGGTTTGGAAACAGTCTAAGTGCCCATCAGCAGATGAATGAATTAAAAACCTGTGGTACATCTGCACAATGGAATACTATGCTGCTGTAAAAAAGAAGGAACTCTTACCATTTGCAACAGCATAGATGGACCTGGAGATCATTATGCTAAGTGAAATAAGCCAGTCTGAGAAAAATAAATGTCACATGATCTCACTCATTATGGAATATAATGATCAACATAAACTGATGAACAAAAACAGATCCAAAGACAGAAGCATCGATCAGATTATCAAACCTCAGAGGGAAGGTAGGGGAGGGTGGGGATCAGGAGGAGAGATCAACCAAAGGACTTATATGCATGCATATAAGCCTAACCAATGGACACATCCACCAGGGGGGTGAAGACATGAGGGCAGGGTGGGAGGGCAATGGGACACATATGTAATACCTTAATCAATAAAGGGGAAAAAATAAAGTTTTAAAAAAGAGCTCCTTCATAAGCAGCCTTAAGGGCTGAGATTGTTCTGCAAGGTTCTCTGGTATGTGGAGGACATTATGATACCCTCTACTGCTTCTGCCAAAAAATGAAAATGGAGTCCCTTTATATTTTTAAACTATTATGTGGAAAGACCACAAAAATTTGGGAATGCAAAACTGAAAATTGACTCTTTCACTGACCTTCCTGCATTCTGTCCCTCTGATGAAGATATATGCACCCAGAGAGCACAGACATACGGACACATTTTCTTGCTCAAGCACTGTGGCTCAGCCAGGCTCTGATCCCTGACTGCTATTAATGAGAAAATCAGGGCTGGCCATCAGTTCCTACTGACCTGTATTTCTGATATGTGTGCAGAAGGATAAAAATTTTCTGTGCAAAATCTTTTCAAAGAGGCGACACCCTCCCTCGCTGAGAAATAATTTAAGAACTTGGCTGAGCTGAAGACACGCAGGAAGAGTCTCATTTAGAGGAAGCTGAGGAGTGGTGCAGGGGGAACAGGGTCCTCGGCGGGCGAGCTCCTGGACTCCCTCAAATGGAGCTACACGCATCCTATCCAAGAGGCTCTGGACACAGGGGTATTTTGAAAGAACAGGTGGAAAAGTTGTAGATGATACTACAATATTTAAACTATAATAAAATAAAAAATACCTGTCAATTATTCCACCTGAATTTGACTCTGGTTGTAAGACTAGACTCTCACTCTGACCTGTTTATACACAATTTAGTCATAAAAATGCAAGTCTAGCTACAGCCTCTTCAGTTAGAATTGTCAGACCTTCAGCTACTGAGGGAATACTTTGCTGCCTTGTCGTTTTCACAAATGCAATTTCACAAATATTTGAGCACCTATAAAACACAAAGTGACCTCAAATACTTTTCCATAGGAAGAGACCACTTTGTGTACAAAATTCAAAGACCATTTAAAGTCCTTTCAAGTTCAAATGCAAATTCTTTTGAACAGCTTCATTCTAAGGAACTTCATTGCCTGTGTGCTAGAGTCACTCTTCTCATTTCCCAATTTAAATAACCAACGAAGGACCCGTGCCACGGCACCCATCCTGCTTAAGGTTCATGCTGGTATATATGTTCCTACAGACCACCGGAGCACTCTAAGTGTGTCTGTCCTGTCCTCCCTGGGGGTTTTATTTGTTTTTTTAGTTTTTAGTGTTGAGTTGCCTTTATCATTAGTTCATTGAAAATGCCAGTTTCATTCAGCTGAAAAAATATTAATATGAATTATGTTATCCAGAAAAGCATCATTTGCAATGGGGAATCTCTCAGATATTAAATAGCATTTTGGCAAAGACTCACTGCAGAAAAATAAGAAGTCAGCTCCAAAGGTATCCAAAGAATGGTGAGAACAATAAAGGGTACAAACATGGTTGGATTTAGCCAGTCTCCGACTTAGCATTGTGCCAAAGACAGGGCGATCTATTCCCATACCACTTCTCTTTTACTAAAGTATCTTTTGGGGCACCAGAAAATACTGCATTTTTAGGAAACTGGACTAGAGGATGAAATTCTGGTGTGTGTGGTTTTTTTTTTTAGTTGCTTAAAAATACTCTTGTAAAAAAGCAATAAAAGTTCTACTAGCATTAGAAATGAATACTGGCACTTATTTCATTCATGAAATATTACTGTCATTCCTTCAATATTACCCTATCTTTGTATCAACAATATCTTAGCTAAATTCATATTTACTCTCCCTGTAAACACTGCAGCGTGTCCCCAGTCACCAGGAAAGTTCCGTACTCAGTCCCAGAGCAGGATATGGAGTCAGAGCATAGATGGACTTTGAACAAGCCAAAAAAACATTCCAAGTCCTCATGAGACCATCCTGAAAATCATGCCAAAACAAATGCAAGCATCTCATGACCGGTTTTTGGAACCAAAACAAGATATAAATAAAGTTAATTGTACAACTGACATTAAATTCTAGGCTGGGTCCCCTGTCCCAAGCATGCCACTTCCCATTGACATCAATCTGCTTGCGGCATAGTGCGCATGGCTTGTCATATTATCTCCTGAAAGCCAGTGGGACGGTGAATTACACACCATCAGCACTCCCACCTAATCCCTAAACCCCAAAGCCAAGTCAGAAGAGGTGGGTTTGCTCTAGTGTCAATCATATGACACAACCAAAATCAATGCAGTTTTCTCAAAAGGTTTTAATTTCCCCTCCCTCCAGATTTATTGAGCTATAATGGACATACAACATTATGTAAGTTTAAGGTATGCAGTCTGTTTATTTGAAATATATATTGCAAAATGATAACCACCATAGCATTAGCTAACACCTGCATCACATCAAATAATTACCAACTCTTTTTTCGTGGAGAAAACATTTAATATCTATTTTAGCAACCTTCAAGTATGTAATACGATATTATTTAACTACTAGAGGCCTGGTGCATGGAATTCATGCATGGGGGAGGGGCTTCCCCCTCAGCCCAGCTGGCACCCTCTCTCAATCCAGGACCCTGATCGCCCCTTACCACTCTGCCTACCTGCCTGCCTGATCACCCCTGACTGCTCACCAGACTGTCTGATTGCTCCTAACCACTGTGCCTGCCTGCTTGATCACCCCTAACCACTCTGCATGCCTGCCTGATTGCTCCTAACTACTTGCCTGCCTGCCTGATAACCCCTAACTGCCTCTACCTCAGCCCCCTGCCACCTCGGCTTCATTTGGAATGACATACAGAAGGTCATTTGGCTGTCCAGTCTAATTAGCATATTATGCTTTTATTATTATAGATTATTATAGATGATCCACCATGTTGTCCATTCGATCCCAGAACTTAGTCACCTTATAACAGCAAATTGGTGCTCCCTGACCAACCCCCCAGCCCCTGGTAACCACCATTCTAGTCTGTGTTACTATAAGTTGTGTGTTTTTTTTAGATTTTACATATAAAAGATCCCATATAGTATTTGTCTTTCTCTGACTTATAATTTCACTTTTATTACCTGTAGGACATGGGACCATATCCTCTAAAAATATATATAAGCTCCTTTCCTCTGAGGATGCAACCTGTGTCAAATGAGCAAGTTAAGAACACTCCAGTATTTCTCTCTGGATGAAAGTACTTGAATTCCACAGCATGTCTTGTAACAAGTTTTTTGTTTTTTTCCTACAAACACTATTTGAGACAGGTTACTCTCATCACAGTAGCTTTGAGGTTTCTAACCAATGTCACATACTAAGGATATAGCTGAGGCAAGATCCATAGTGCCCTCTTGACTCTCAAACTAATTATCAGCCCATATCAATTCCTATTTATTAATATCATTGATATATCTGAAATGAACTCAAATTTCAAAATATGGAACCATGTGGATAAAAATTGAGTTCTCTCCCACCTTGGTCCTTTTGAAAGAAGTAAGGAAAGTGCATTCTAAATGAAACATGCAAGCACACCTGCAACTTCAGTTGACAGTAGTATATCTGACCCGGTAAACCTGCATATATATATTTGGGTAGTGGTAGCCTCATGGAGAGTGACATATACACATAGGGGAGGAAGGAAAGAGGAAGAGGGTGAATGCAAGTATCACAGTGACAAAACCAAAGAGAATGGAGAAATGTACACATAGTTTCAGCTTCAAATAAACCCTACCACATTCATATTGGTTTATAAAAACTAAGACACTGAAAGGAATTGGACAGCTGTTAAGAAAATTCACACTTAGGGTAAGTAAATTTCAGTCTCTTCCCTCTTACAAGATCAAGGCGCATATTAGATGTTAGTTTATAAAAATTACCAAACTAGATCCACAATAGAAGAGAATTAATGGCTTTAAACATTTCCAGTATACTAAAAGACAGTATATACTTTTTCTTTCATAAGTAATGGATGTAGTCACAGGATTAACTTACATCCTAAAACATTTCAAAATACTTTCCCTATAACCCCAAATACTCTTTCCAAGGACATTCCATCAATGAATAAATCAACTGTTAACGGATAGTATGCGTGTTCCTCAGAGGACCTTCACCTCATTCATCAATATAGGTTTTCATAACTAATTAGTATTCTTGCTAAGGTTAAGAAAAACTCAGCAACAGGTGAAGTAGATGAAATTGATCAACTTGTTGAAAGCTTTAGAACAAATCACTGCAGAACTCTTTCAATGGTGCTGCTTGACACCTCAGGACACATTTGTCTAATATTTCTTTAAGCTTTTCCAGTCCAACATACGCCAGAACCTGACGCAACATCTCCCATTACAAATGAAAAACGTGACTGGTAAATTCCATATGTAAAAATGAAACTATGTGCCCAGCCTTTGGGACCACCCACTGTGTGAGCAATTCCTGATGTCTCCTCCACACCCTCAAGCCTATTCTCTGTGCTTCCATCCCTGTGACCGGACCATCTCCCACTCCGCTAGAATGCTACAGGAATCTTTGCTCATGATACTATCTCCCTTGTTTTCATTTCCTAGGACTGCCATAACAAAGTGCCAACAACGGGGCTTCAACCACAGAAATTCATTATTTCATGTTTCTGGAGGCTACAAGTTGAGATTAAGGGGTTACTGGGTTGCTTTTGAGGGCTGCCAGGGAGAATGGGTTTCAGGCCACTGTCTCTTCATTTGCAGACAATCTTTGGTGTTCCTGGTTTTGTAGAAACATCACTCTGATCTCTGCTTTCATCTTCACATGGTGTTCTCCCTGTGTGGATCTCTGTGTCCATATTTCCTCTCTATGTCAGGACACCAGTCATACTGGAATAGCACCCTGATGACATCACTGTAATTTAACTAATTACATCTGAAATGACTCTATTTCCAATTAAGGCCGCATTCTGAGGTACTGGGAGTTAGGACTTGTGCTACAAGAGCCCTCCACCCCTTGTATGCCATTGTACCACAGTCTATATACTTAAGATTGAAAGGGGCAGTAGGGAGGCCTTCTCTTAAACTTCCAAAGGCTATTTCCAAACCATAGCTTCTTCCACTTGATCTAAAATCTCTGGTTACTAATGCATATTTCTCAGAACAGGTGATCCAGAAGATTCACCACCAATAAAGTAAGTGTGGGTGGGAGATTCAAATAAATCAAACATATTTGGGAAGCACAGTGCTTTCTATCTCTCTTTGAAAATTTCAAGATAACTAATGCCAATAAGTGAGACACTAATGGTGGTGAGGATGAGGCAGAAAATATTTTGAGAAATACAGTGCCTTCATTTAAAAAAAATGTTTTTATTGATTTCAGAGAGAAGAGGGGAGAGAGAGAGTGAAACATCAATGATGAAAGAGAATCATCGATAAGCTGCCTCCTGCACGCCTCCTACTGGGGATCTAGCCCCAAACCTGGGCACGTGCCCTGACTGGTTCATGGGTCCATGCTCACCCACTGACCTATATTGGTTGGGCTAGAGCCTTCATTTTTAAGTAGCTCCTGTCATACTTTCTTATGATGACACATATGTGTGTCCCTATTTGTTGCCCGTTTTAGGCATGTGGTCTTTGCTGACATTACAATGCACTTTACATAGACACTTCATCTTATATATCTCACATGCACATTGAGGAATTTGACCCTTAGAAATACCTTTAAGGAAGGCTGCTGAGATATCCATCAGTAAACATCTATACCTCCTGAAAGTCAATAAGGTCCAAGAAGAAGGCAGGCACCTGCACTTGGACATTGTGGACACAGGCCCAGACACCTCCAGAGCCTTGTCAAACTCATGCATTCTAAGACAGATCCAGCCTCAGAACATCATTCTTCCAATTTCTGGCTCCCTGAAAATGCTATGACATTGAGCCCTCATTTTGTAAAGGTAGTGCTTAAAGATCAATACTTCAAATTTCCTAAGCTTTTAAATTTGAGAACTAAACATTTTTTTACAGTGAAAAATTTTTTTTATATTTAGAATTAACCAACTGGACTCAGCATAAATAATCCCAATTTTGTTGGCAACATCCCAACCTCATAGTTGGGAATCATTCAAACATATGCCTTCTTCTCTCTCTGGTCAGTTTGGCTCAGTGGATAGGGCATCGGCCGCATGGAGCAAAGGGTCCTGGGTTTGATTCTGGACAAGGGCATGAACCTGGCTGGGGCATGTGTGGGAAGCAATCAATGTGTTTCTCACATTGATATTTCTCTCTATCTCTTCCCCTTCCTCCCATTCTCTAAAAATCAATAGAAAAATATCCTCAAGTGAAGATTTACATAAATCCTTTTCTCTCCATCAGGCCTGATCAGGGTGCTGACCTTGGCCATGTCAATGTCATAGAGCTTTTTCACAGCCTGTTTCATCTGGTGCTTGTTGGTCTGGACATCTACAAGGAACAAGAGTGTATAGCTGTGTCCTATGTTTTTCCTGGCTGGCTCGGTAGTCAGGGGGAACGTGATAATGGCCTAGTTTGTTTCTTCTGGGGGCACTCTTCTGAGGATATATGGGCTGCCTTTGGAGCCAAAGCCAGCATGTCTCGGGCTATTGGAGGTGTGTGATAAGCTGATAGTCCTCTTGTGTGGCTGTGGA
>PVJC01030308.1:0-21274 GCA_004026665.1 Murina feae | reverse complement strand
GGAGAGAGAGAAACATCAGCAAAAGGTCTTGCTGTGGAAATGAATTGACACTAGATGGGTCAGCTGTCTCCACTTGGGGGATGGAAGAATGTGGAGTCAGGAGCTCTGCTCTGGTGAAGCACACATCAGAATTTAGACTAAAGAAACATAACTACCACCCTGTTCATCTTCCTGGAAGCATCTGTTTGTACAACCACTATCATGTCTGAGGTACGTTAGTACCACACCACCTGGTTTTCTCATCCCTCCCCACAGCGCCAGCTGCAACACAGACTGTTGTGACAGGATACTTGGGCCAGTCGGTGACTTTGCCCTGCACACATGCATCGTGGTCTCAAGGCAGCCACAGCATGTGCTGGGGCAAAGGCTTGTGTCCCAAATCCAAATGCAATGACGAGCTTCTCCGCACCGATGAGATGAGGGTGCTCTCCCGGAAGTCGGCAAGATACCAGCTTCAGGGGAGAATCTGGAGAGGAGACGTCTCCTTGACCATCTTCAACACCAACGAAGGTGACAGTGCTGTGTACTGCTGCCGCATAGAGGTGCCTGGCTGGTTCAATGATGTCAAGAAGAACATTGTCCTGAGACTAACAAGAGGTGAGCACAGGAAGGGGCTGGTGCCTGTGGAAGGAAAGATCTGATGGTTAATGGGCGATGGGTTCAGTGAGAGCAGGTGGAGAAGCTTTGCTTCCTTAAGCCATGAGTGGACAGATTACATCTCACAAGTGTTGCTTCAACGAGAGGAGCCACGATGTGTGGCAAATGCCCAGGGGGGCCAAGAAGGCCGCAGAAATGATTGGAGGGTGGTTGGTGAAGAAGGAAACTTCAGGGTCAATCTGAAGAAGGCAGCCGCTTTTTACCTTTGGGATTGTTGCCCACTGTTTATAGATCTCTCCGTTTTTATGTGAGATATACTGATTTTTGCATGTTGGCAAAGATTTCCAAATTTGGAAAAATACATACTGTGTAAGCTAAATAAAGTGTGTCTGTGGTCAGCGTCAGTCCATCAGCCAGTAGTGTGCAGCTTCTGGCAGCAGAGATAGGGCATGTAATGTTGGGGACTCTCAGGGCCATTTTCAGGCATGTTTTTCCTTCTGCTACTATCTTGCTTTTGGTGAAATTTGGAATAAGGTGGAACTCCTAAAGCTTCTTTGCTGCAAAGCAGGCAAAAAATTGATATCTCTCTCTCTCTCTCTCTCTCTCTCTCTCTCTCTCTCTCTCTCTCTCTCTCTCTCTTTCTCTGTCTTTCTCTCTCTCTTCCTTGCCTCTCCCTTCCACTCTCTAAAAATCAATGGAAAAAAATATCCTCCAGTGAGGATTAATAAAAACAAACAAGCAAACCAAAGATTTGAGCTGCATGGAGGGCAGTATGGCTAAATGATGCTAAAATAACAGCCTTTCCTGCTTGTCTGGAATGGAGCCTTGTAAAGTAAGCCCTGTGTTCAGCTTTCTTCAATGATGGGGAAATCTGAGTCTCCATTCGTAACTGGTAAGGCATCTTGGAAGGCAGAGTCTGGATATTAATATGCTTAACAAGCTCCTTAGGTGACTCTAATGTACATTATTTTATTGTTTTTTAATATTAATTGAATTTATTAGGATGACATTAGTTAATAAATTATATAGGATTCAAGTATACTATATAGGATTCAAGTATAATGCATCATCTGTATATTGTATTATGTATCCACTATCCTAAGTCAAAGTCTCCTTCCATCACCATTTCTCCCTTCTGCACTCTCTTCCACCTCCCCCACCCACTTTCCCTCTGGTAATCCCCTTACTGGTGTCTGTCTCTCAGTTTTTTTGTTTTGTTTGTTTTTGTTTGCTTAACTCTGTCACTCAGTCCTCCAATCCCCTGACAGCTGTCAGTTTGTTCTCTGTATCTACGAGTCTATTTCTATTTTGTTTGTTAGTTTATTCTAATACACTTTAAAATTTGAGAACAACTGATGTGGATGCTTCTAATTAGAGAACTTTTGTATCCATTAGCATATTTTTTTTCTCAAGATAACTATTCTGATTTATTGAATTAAATGATGCCAATCTGAGTCTACTCTTTTCAAGCCTGGTATAACCAGCTATTATTTTATAAAATACTTGTTTGACCTCCATACTCTGTGGGGTCATTTCTATGTTCTCTTGAAACTAATGATGTCTTTCAGTCCATTAGAGTTTGTGGAAATTTGGCATATTTGGTAAGGTGGTATCTGTAGAATAATTGTAGCTAATGAACCCAAATTCAAACATTTAGGGGGTGAGTGGTGCTGGCACAAACCAATCTTTATTATCCAAAAGAGACTATACCTCACCATATTTTGGACTCAGTGTTTTTAGATCTTAATTTTATTTTATTGTGAAAAGAACACCTAGTGTGAGTTAACTATAGGCACAATATTGTGCAGATCTCCAGAGTTTATTCATCTTGCTTGACTGAAGTTTTATATTTGAGCTCACTTTTGATCAGTCATTCATTTACTCATAGATATTTGTGGAACACCTACTATGTGCTTGACAGCATGATAAGTATTAGATTTGTACCAGAGAACCAGATTTTTCCTCATAGAGCTTACCAGCTAGTAGGAGAAGCAGACATTAAATAATAATCATCAAAAAATGTACGATTATGAAATGCAATAAATGCTATGAAGATAAAGTATGAGAGTGCAAAAAAATTGTTATTACATAACACAGATGACCTCTTTGCAGAAGTGTCCATCTAGCTGAAAAAGAAGGTTAAGGAGTCAGCCTCATGAAGAGAGAGACTAGGAAGCAGCAGGTATAAAGTTCTTCCAGCCAGAAGGCCACTAATATGTTCAAAGAACTGAAGAAAGCCCAGTGGGCTGGGGAAAGGTGGAGAGTGAAGTAGAAACATGAGATTGATAGGAAAGACAGGGCTGGATCCGATGGAGCCTTGCGGCCAAGATTGTGAGCTAGGCTTTTTAGCTTACAGGCAAGGAAGATCCAGTAAAAAGTTCTAAGCAGGGGACTGACATAATTAGATTTATCATTTTAAAAGATTACTCAGACCAATGTGTGAAAAACAAATTGGAAAGGCCGAGACTAAGGTTACAATGGTCCAAGACAGTGGACTAGGTGAAGGCAGTAGAAACAGAGGGAAATGGAAGGGTCCCAGATATATTCGTATTATTTTCTTTTTCCTCCATCTCCGCTTGGTATCAAAGGTATATTTTATTGGTTACAGCCCCAACAACAACCCGGCGCCCAACCACCACCACCACCACCACCACCACCACCACCACCACCACCACCATCACCACCACCACCACTGCTATGCCAACAACCACAGCTGTGCTTCCAACAACAGTCATGACTACACCTGACCTCACAACGAGAACACCACTTCAGACAAGAACCACCCCTGCCCTCACAACAGTGACAACCACATGCCCATGGACAACACCAAGCTCCCTTCCTGAGGCAACCACCATTCTTCTGACCACTGTGCCTTCCACCGAAAGGCCTACTCTCACTGCAGGTATCTGGCACAATTGACCATTCTTTCCCTTCTGCTGATCAGATGTATATGGGGTCCCTTGGAATGGGGTTCCTCTACTGAATGAGCAGTGTGTGCGCATGTGTGTGTGTTTGTGTATGTGTGTAGGGAGTGGTGGTATGTGTTAGTTTTCCAGGACTGTCATAACAAATACCTCAGACTGATGGCTTAAACAATACAAGTTTAACTTTTTATATTCTGGAGGCTAGAAGTCTAAGATCAAGGTGTCAGCAGGGTTGATTTTTTTCTGAGGCCTCTCTCTTTGGCTTGTAGATGGTCATCTTCTCACTATATAATCCCAAGGTCTTTCCTTTGTGTGTGTCTATGTCCTAATCTCTTCTTTTTTAAAAACATGTGTGTGTATTTTTTATTTATTTCAGAGAAAGGAAGGGAGAGGGAAAGAGATAGAAACATCAATGATGAGAGAGAATCATTGATTGGCTGCCTCTTGCATGCCCCACACTGGGGATGGAGCCCATAACCTGGGCATGTGACCTGACTGGGAATCAAATCATGACTTCCTGGTTTTGGGTCAATGATCAACCACTGACCCACACTGGTCGGGCCTAATCTTCTCTTTTTATAAGGATACTAGTCATATTGGATTATGGCCTATCCTAATAATCTCATTTTACTTTAATCACCTATTTAAAGGCTCTATCTCCAAATATAGTTATACTAGGGGCCCAGTGCACAAAATTCGTGCACTGGGGAGGGGGGGTCCTCAGCCCAGCCTGCCCCCTCTCACATATTGGGAGCCCTCAGGGGCTTCCTACTGACAGCTTAGGCCCGTTCCCTGCTCCCCTTGGGGAGCGGGCCTAAGCTGCAGTCTGGCCTCCCTTTGTGGGAGGCGACCAAGCTAATCGGGGAAGCCACCAGCCCCATCACACCTCTGCTGCAGCCACTGCCAGTCACCGCAGACACCAAGATGTTTTCATCAACACGGACTCCAGTCCCTTCACCATGAAAAATGACAAATTTCTTTAGGCATTTTCAAGATGTGTCTTTCATAGGATATGACATTTCTTTCTTTCTTTATTTTTTATCCTCACCTGAGGATATGTTTCTATTCATTTTTTAGAGAATGTGGAAGAGATGAGAAAAACAGAGAGAAACAACAAAGTGAGAGGAACACTTTGATTGGTTGCCTCCTGCATATGCCCTGACCTGGGCCCTGGCCAGGGCGGAGCCTGCACCTAGGTACATGCCCTTGGTCAGAATTGAACCCAGACCCTGCAGTCAGCAGGCTGAGGCATTATGCATTGAGCCAAACCTGCTAGGGCAGGATATGACATTTCTTAGCCCTCCAGCAGTGGACCTTCATTTTTTTTCTCCAGGAGTGTGGTGGAAAAACCCTAGATTGCCTTTAGGGATTCTTATTACCCAAGTAACTAAGAATATTACCAGTGGCGTACAGGGAGCTTAGCCAATGAGTGGTAAGAAAAGGTGTTTCCTTTGTAGTTCACTCCTATCACCGGCTCCACCCCTGCTCCTTCAATCCCAGCTCCACCCCTGCCCAGGCCTATAAGCTCTGGACGTGGATGCAGTCCTGGGCAGGGGGCCCTCAGACCCCTGCGATTGCTGGCTTTATAGAGCCCAGGCCTTTGTGATCACTGGCTGTGATCCTGCCCCTTGCCATCACTGGCTCTGCCCTTGCCCCACTGGAAGCCTCTGGCCAAGGCTACAGGCCTGGTCAGGGGACCCCCAGACCCCTGCTTTGCCAGCTCCATCAATGCCTAGACCCCTGTGATCGCAGGCTCCAGCCCTGTCCCTCAGATCACTGGCTCTGCAGAGCTCAGGTCCCTGTGATCTCCAGCCTTGCCCCTGCCCAGGCCCGAGTCCTCTGGCCCAGCCTTATGCCTAGGTAGGGCACCCTCATACTCCTCTTATCACCAGCTCCACCCATGACCTCTGATCACCAGTTCCACCCTTGCCCATGCCTGAGGCCTCTGGTGAAGGCCTCTGACCTGGGCAGAGAAGCCCCAGCCCCCTCTGATTGCCTGTTCTACCCTCAGGCCCCCTGCCTCCCCTGCCACCTGCCTGGTAACAGGCCTGACCACTTCAGTGGCAGGGCTGAGCCAGACTGGGTGCCACCATCTTGTGACTATAGGGGCAGCCATTTGTGGCTATGGTCGCCGCCATCTTGTGGCCATGGGGACAGCCATCTTTGTCACAGAGTGATGCCTAATTTTCATATTACTGTTTTATTAGACAGAATCTGGCTATGGACACCTTCATCTCGTGGTCATGGGAGCAGCCATCTTTGTCATGGAGTGATGCCTAATTTGCATATTACTCTTTTATTAGATAGGATTCTGAACTATTGAGAGTAGGGCTTCCACATATAAATTTGAGGAGTGGAACACAATTCATCCCATAACAGTGTGTGTGTATTCACTAAACTATTCCTTTTCTTTGTTTTATGGTTTCCTCCCCCACCCTCTTTCTTTCTTTCTTTCTTTCTTTCTTTCTTTCTTTCTTTCTTTCTTTGTGAAAAGTCAACTTTTTTGGGGTTCTTCAGTTGACCTCCAGGAATCTTGGAGATGTTTATTGAAGAACCAGGAACGTAACCTCAGGTCAGGCTCCAGTTCCATCTGCCAGGGGTTAAGTCTCTGCCTGGGCATTAGAGGTTGGCTTAAGAAAGGCTTCCAAATAATTTTGATGGTGAACTGTTTTTTTTTTTTTTGTCTTCTTTTTTTGTTTCTCCTGAATCCTTCTTGATCCTGCATCTTGGACCACTCACTGGGTTACTAGTAGGGTGTTATCAAAGGTCCCACCACATTTTCACCTCTGATTCTGAAAATAAGATTATTAAAAAGCAATCATGAGATAGTTTGAAGGCTTTCTTAGGCATGTTAGCTGCCAAAATAAGGTCCAGATCATCTAAATAGCTTAACAATATTCAATTGGCTAATTTTATTATACTCTGAATAGTCACCTAAAGTCCACGAACTCCAAACCAATTAATTCTTGTAGGTATTTTTATGCCATTTACCTTTAAAATAATCATCTTAAAATACATTTGTAATTTTTTCTCTAGATTCTTGCAATCATTGAAGAAAAATTGATGTAGAAAAGCACAAAGACTACCATAAAAAATAGCCCCAGATCTTACCCCTCAGCACACTTACTTTTTTGCTGCCTTTCATGAAACTTTTTTCTCTTCCAGAATCAGAAACCTCCCTTCTTCCTGAGGTAACTTCTGAAGACACTTCTTTATTCACACCCAAAGGTATGTTGACCCTTGCTCATGTTTCTTTCCTTACCTCTTAGATTGAGGGGAAGGAAACAGTGAATAGAGTATCCTTGAATCAGATGAGTAGAGCTGACTTTTGGACCCTGTGTTCCATGAGGTCCATTTGGGACAAATTGATGGCAAGGCTGCATTTGTGTTCATTCATTCCTGTGGATAAGGGATAAAAAAGAGTGGAAGAGGAAGGTGGGGAGAGACGGGAGAAAGGAAAGAGTGAAGGAGATGTATTGATTGACTGATTGATTTTGACTTATTCATGCAGTTCTTTGTGGCAGAACATCTCTAGAAATTAGCCTTTCTACTTTAGGTTAGGGGCTGCTTAGCAATCTCACTCTGATTCCAAGCACACCAGTCTTCTTTGTTGAAACTCCCAAGGGGTGGACTCACTTGACTGGTTGTTTTGTTTTTTTGTTTTTTTTTTTATGGCGGAGGAAAACTCTTTTTTTTTAATCATTAAAATTTTTATTCAATTACAGTAGACATAAATTATGATAATAGTTTTAGGTATACACCCCAGTGATTAGACATTACTAGCTTACTAAGTGATCATCCCAATATATCTTGTACCCATCTGACATGATGCATAGTTATTAGAGTATTATTGACTATGTTTCCTGTGCTGTACTTTACATCCCCATAACTATTCTGTAACAACTCATTTGTAGTTCTTAATCCCTTTACCTTTTTCACCTATCACTCCAACCCCCTTCCCATCTGTCAAATGTCAAAATGTTCTCGGTATCTATAAGTCTGTCCTGCTTGTTCATTTATTTTGTGCTTTAGATTCAATTGTTTATAGATATATATCTTTATTGCCATTTTATTATTCATAATTGTGACTCTTCCTCTTCCTCCTCCTCCTCCCCCTCTTCTCCATTTTCTCCCCCTCCTCCCCCTCCTTCTCCTTCTCCTTCTCCTTCTCCTTCTCCTTCTCCTTCTCCTTCTCCTTCTCCTTCTCCTTCTCCTTCTCCTTCTCCTTCTCCTTCTCCTCCTTCTCCTCCAAGATAAACATTTAGCATTTCATATAATACTGGTTTGATGGTGATGAACTCTTAGCTTTTTCTTATCTGGGTAACTGTTATCTGTCCTATAATTCTAAATGGTAGCTTTGTTGGGTAGAGTAATTTTGGTTGTAAGGGCTTGCTTTTTATCATTTTAAATATTTCTTGCCAATCTCTTCTGGCCTACAAACCTGCTGTTGAGAAATCAGCTGACAATCTTATGGAAACTTCCTTATAGGCAACTAATTACTTTTTTCTCTTGCTGTTTTTAAGATTCTTTCTTTGTCTTTAACTCTTTGCATTTTAATTATGGTCTATCTTGGTGTGGGCCTCTTTGGGTTTATTTGTGCTTCCAGGACTTGCATGTCTGTTTCTTTACCAAGTTAGGCAAGTTTTCTGTCATTATTTTTTCAAACAGATTTTCAATTTCTTGTTCTCTCTCTCCTTTCTGGCACCTCCCTGATACGAATGTTGGGTATTTGAAATTGTCTCAGAGGCTCCTTACATTATTCTCTCTCTCTCTCTCTCTCTCTCTCTCTCTCTCTCTCTCTCTCTCTCTCTCCCTCCCTCCCTCCCTCCCTCTGTAGATTCGTAGATTCTTTATGTACTTGTACTTTCATCCATCAAGCCTTTTCTAGGTATTTACTAGAGTCCAGGGATAGAGAATATCTTACAAATAAGACATGATTCACATCCTTGAGGGTGCTAGAAAGGATTGCCTAGATTTGACTCCAGTTTCTACAACTTTTTGGTGAGGGTCTCTGGGCTCGGTTTATTCCCAGGTGTGTTGTGGAGTTGTGTAACCACACATTTAAAGGACTTAGATTAGTGCCTGGCACATTAGTAAAGCACCCAAATGGTAGCTGTTATCTTAACAGGATTTACACTCAAGCAGAGGAAAACAGACATGTGTGAGGTAAATAAACCAATGCTTGTGATAGTACGATACGGCGGCAGGATGGTAGAGTGGTTCTTGCATACACTCTGGTATTACTCTGCCTGGGCTCCAAACCTGCCTCTGACCTGCTGTGTGACTTTGGGAAAATTATTTAATCTTTTTGGGTCTTAGTTTCCTCATTGGTAAAATGGGAATAATAATAATAATAACATCCATATGTCTTTTCTGAGAATTAAATGAGAACTTCATGCAGATAACTTAGAACAATGTCTGACATGTTCTATATGCTCAGTAAACCTTAGCTTTCCCCCCACCCCCAATGACAGAGGTCAGCTTAGGGGACAAAGGGACACCCCAAAGAGAAAGACAAGCATTTCCCTGAATCCATTTTGTTTTTAAAACTTTGGGTTCTCTAGTCAACACCCCAGGCAACACTTGTTTCACTAGGAAATGAGTGACTCGGTGATATTTTTCTCAGCCGAGGGGTAAGGGACCGTTGCTCCTACGAGTCGTTTTGTCTTTGGCCGTGGGAACAATCTGTCGTCTGCCTGCTTGTCTTGGGATTGAGCTATTTTGGTTCCACTGTGGTCACATCCTACATCCTCCTGCAAGCCGGGATGAAAGTGAAACATGCTAGAAGCATCAGTGCTGGCTTCTTCCCTGTTCTGCCTCATTTCTGAACCCCTTCCTCAGCCACCTCTGACATGAAGCTAGGAATGCTCACAGGAAAATCACCCATTTATTCAAAATGCTACTAACTTACTTAAATTATGCAAATATTACAACAATTTGTTCTGTGAGGGATACAAAAAAGGGGGTAGAAATAAACCTCTCTTTGTTTCCCCCTCTTTAATCCCAACCCCTCCTGAAGATGATAATTCTAGGTCTTTCTCTATTATGTCATGTATGTGTAGAGATACTTAATTAGAGTTTGTTTTGTGTGTGTATTTTTTAAAATGCTATTATACTGTGTGCAGCCTTCCGCATTTTATTTTATTCACCTCACATTATATAGATTAGATCGCTTTATTCCTCTGTCCACGTAAAGCTGCATCATTATGCTAAATTGTTATATAATATTTCATACTATGGAAACTTCCAGTATCCATTGCCTTGTGAGGGCATTTTAGTTGTTCCAATGTTTCATCATTGTGAACAGTCTGCAGTGAACAACCTTGGGTGTGTCCCCTTAAGCATTTATGCAAGTGGTTCTCTACCTAGGGCAGTGACCAAGAAGGAGAAATGATAGACTGCAAGAAATGTGCACTTGTAAATTTAGTACTCTTACAAAATTGTCCTCTGGAGAGGCTGTGCCAATTTGTTTTCTTGCCCATGGAATATCTGCTTTCCCGTATCCTCCCTACCTCCTGAAAAGGAAATGTCATCTCATTTTTCTGTTGTTCTGATTAACAGAGAGCTTGAGTGTCTTTCTATATGTTTATTAGCTAGAGAACGTTCATCTCTTTAACTCTGTGAAGGAGGCAGTGTGGTATCATTCATGAAGGCTCAGAAGATAGGTGTGGAGGGGACAGATAAGAGTGAGTAAAGGGGCACAGGTTTGGAAGGAAGACTATAAATCAGGATGAAATGCAAGGGCAATCTCTTGTGGGAAAGCTCTGACCTGCACTAACTCATGTAGCGGGATGACAGAAAATCTGGGCTCGATGTTGATCACTTGAGGGAAATTGGGTCCCAGAGAGTGAAACCTTTGTCAGTGGGACTGGGTTAGGGTGGGGGCTGTTTTCTATCAGAAGAGAAGGTGGCAACCAGAAAAGTGATGAAGGGTGGGCAAGGAGTTGGAGTTTTCAAAACGTTGTCATTTATTTCATTTAAATATTGGACTATTTTACACTGAATTGGGAACAAAGGGGTCATCTGGTGTTTTACCTTTTCTGTAACATTCCTGGTAATTTCCATTTCGCTCCTCCTTGTTACACTCCTGGAGAGAGAGAACACTTGCTCCAACCTGCAGAGACTGCACTGCTGAAGAGGAGCTTGTTATGAGAACATCTGTCAGTCTCTACTCATGGAACAAACCAGGGTTTATTGAGCATATACCATGTGCTGGCCAAGCTCTTCTTATGGGCCACTCCATCCAACCCCTCTTCAGCAGGTACTCATGTTCCCTAATTCATGTAACTTTCAGAAGGCCACAAAGCTCTCAGGTACCAGGTTCAGGAAGTCTAGCTCTGATTCCATGCTGTTAGATATTATAATTTTTTACCTGGTTTTCCTATCTGAAATTAAAGGTCAGATTCTTCATCTACCATTCTCTCTTCCCACTAGTTTTGGTAACAAAACACTTATAATAATTATTACCTTACACAACAAGGGAAAAAAACACACACAGAGAGAATCAGAGAGTTTATTAGAGAAGCTAATACCTACACACATCTTACTTTGTTTTAACACTACTCATTTACATGCATAACCTCATTTAATTTTTCACAAAAGCCTGTGAGAGAGATACCTCATTACCTCCATTTAAGAATTGATGAAGGTTACATAACTTGTCCAGGAAATGACAGACCTGGATTTGGCCCATGTCTGCTCCACTCTGACTCCACTCCAACTCATGCTATCTGCTTCCACTGATGTCCCCTTGGAGGCTCTTAGAGAATAAGAATGCTTCTTCATTTACATGAAAAGGCTTTCAACCCTTTTCACAGGGCCTGCATGTCTCTGGGTCCCCCATGCCCCCAGCTAAATAACCCCAATTCCCTCTTCATTCCTTCATCTACTTTTTTTGGATGGTAAGGCTTCTTTTATGTTTGAGGGCTGGTGTAAACCCTTAAAGAGGATCTTGGCAAAATTAGCCTTACCCACAAAGGCAATTTCTCACCTCCATTCTGTGGCTGCCTGGAATGGAATTCAGAGATGTGGGGTAATTTGTCCAAGACCACACAGCTAGAAACACGAACAGCAAACACCAACAGTAAAAGCCCTCATAGGATCTTCCTGCAGCTAAAGGGAGTCTGCTGGGGGAATATAAATGTTTACTCCTCCAGGTATATAGGAATTTAAGTCATTCCTTCTAGCCTAAGGATTAATTAATATTTGCTTGACAGCAGGAATATATAAAAGGGTTTCAAATTTCTCCCTAAAGAGCCAGTCTCTATGCAGGAGGGACTCTGAAACCAGGGTGAGTAGAGACACATGACTAGGTCACTCCCCAAGAAAGACCAGGTGCCCTGTGATTAACTCCTCTGTTGATTATGTCTCAGGCTCACTTTTATTGCCTCAGTAACATCCCAAATCCTTTCTTTCTAGTCCTTTCCTCTCACAAACTCCTGGGCAGCATTGGGGAGCTCTATTAGGAAGTGGGAAAGGCTCAGGGTTACATCCCAACTCTGCCATTTCCTGCTGGTCCTCCCCGTCCTTATAGAATTTCAGGCGAGTGACTTGTTTTTTTTAAAAAAATATATTTTATTGATTTTTTTACAGAGAGGAAGGGAAAGGGATAGAGAGTTAGAAACATCGATGAGAGAGAAACATCGATCAGCTGCCTCCTGCATACCCCCTACTGGGGATGTGCCTGCAACCAAAATACATGCCCTTGTCCAGAATCGAACCCGGGACCTTTTAGTCTGCAGGCCAACGCTCCATCCGCTGAGCCAGGTGACTTGTTCTATCCTTTTCTAAATCACGGTGTCCTCAAAATATAAAATTGCAATAATAGTAGTACTGATTTTGTAGGGCTATTAAGTGAGGAAACAGATGAGAAAAAAAATGCCAAATCCGTAATTGCTGGCAAGTAAATGACAGTCACCATGACGGATTCCTGTTTTCTCTCCAGCACATTTCTGCTGCTGTTCCTAATCACACACCCTCATTTTTAGACCCATCCAGTAAGGTAACAAGAGGCCACTTCCAAAAGCTCCCAGCAGACTCGCTGTTCCTTATAAGTACACAGTTTTATGTATGTTTTTTAAATTGCTGATCACACTAGGGAAATAGCTAATGAGTGACAAAATTATAGAGTTGGGGAAGTTACAAAAGCTTTAAAATTGTATGGTAATACTTCTCTACTCAGTATTAGAATAATATGAGATTCTGATAGCTTTTCACTGATTCCCTTTTAGATGGCTCTTCAGAGCTCTCAATTATTGGTTTTATTCCTGTGGGTGGATATCCTTAATCTTCTGCTGCCTCTCATTTGTTTTGTCTTCACATTGCTCAACGTAGGGAGTCTTAGAAATCAAGTCATGGCTGAAAAAGAGCTGTGGTCAAGCTTGCCATGCAAAGATACTTGCAAGTATGTATCTTCTACTTCGGTGTCCTCCATGTTTAAGGGGTTTGGCCCGCAGACATCATCTGAAGGAGCCCCACCCAAGGAGACAAATCTTCCTTCTCTATAGCTGCCTCCAATGGAGCTCAGAGAGGTGGAGTGACTTCTCTAAGATCACACAGCTATGAAGAGGGAGAGTGGGGACTCACACCTACCTTTCATGGGTTTTTAACTGTGTCCATAAACTCGTGGGAACTGAAGGGTTGTTGTCTATGGAAAACTGGGAAACTGAGGCCGAAAAAAGGCCAGCAAGTTGAGAGAGGCCTTGGGGTGAGTTATGACGAGAGCTGAGACCAGAGGCCAGTTCTCATTTCATGTACAGTTGGCCTTTGTTCCAGGCCTGGTAGCCACTGTCTCTCAACAGAGCTTCTCCGAGGGCAGATTTTCATATGTGACCCTAAAGCAGGGGTCCTCAAACTACGGCCCGCGGGCCACGTGCGGCCCGCTGAGGACATTTATCTGGCCTGCCAGATGTTTTTGCTGCCTTGTTTTTTTACTTCAAAATAAGATATGTGCAGTGTGCACAGGAATTTGTTTATAGTTGTTTTTTTTGAAAACTATAGTCTGGCCCTCCAACAGTCTGAGGGACAGTGAACGGGACCTGATTAAAAAGTTTGAGGACCCCTGACCTAAAGCATCAGGATTCACTCATTCTCAGCCCCCCAATGGGTCATTATACCCACCACCAGCATGAAGTGAAAATTGTATAACAATTTCAAATTTAATGCACACAAATATGAATGAGGACTGCACTGTCAAGCTCGTAAAATTGGAAGAAGGAACACTGCTCTGATAAGAATAACTTTTTTCCTTCCTTGAGATTTTTACGGTACCTTATTTATTTATTTATTTATTTATTTATTTATTTATTTAGTCCCAGGGTTAGGATGGTGAAGCAGTTGGGGAGGGATGCTTTAAGGAACATTTGACCTATGACTGTATCTTTTTATTTTACAAAGCCAGGATATGTATCAAGGCCCAGAGCAAGTTGGTTCTTGCATAGAATCAGGATTCTCACAGGAAAAGGTGGTTGCAAATGGGATTTCATATCTTTATCTTGGCATTTAGTTCTAATTTGTGGATATTTGGTAAAGGCCTTTGCCTTTCAAATCTGTCATTCATTAAACGTGGCTTATCTAGTTATTCCTCTCTTCTCCAAAAGGCCATACTTTAGTGGTATAGATAGGCTTGTAAGTAAAATTAATCATCCAGTATGCTTTGTTTTGCATAGAAGTATGAAAAGGTGACCTTGGGCCCCAAGGAGGAAGAGATAGAGTCTATCTTAGAAAGTAGGATCAGTATGATCTCACTGAATGAATGACATTTGAATTGGTCCTTCAAGGATGAGAACATTTCATTGAAGAAGGAAGGGTGAGGTAGAACAAGATGAACAAAGATAGGGGAACTTGATAAAAGTGTGAAATCTTTGGAGATTATTTAATAGTCAAGTTAAATCTCATGGAGACAAGGGGCTGGGAATGATCTAGGTTCTTAAAGGACTTGATTGATGAGCTGAAGAATTTGTTTATTTATTTTTTAGATATATTTTTATTTATTTTAGGGAGGAAAGGAGAGGGAGAGGAAGATAGACACATCAATGATGAGAGGAAATCACCGATTGGCTGCCTCCTTCACCCCACACTAGGGTTCAAGCCTGCAACCCGGGCATGTGCCCTGACCAGGAATCGAGCTGTGACCTCCTGGTTCATAGGTCAATCCTCAACCACTGAGCCATGCCGCTGGACTGGGCTGAAGAATTTCATTTTGATTGCAGGGTCATAAAGAACCATTCGTGTTTTGTTTTGTTTTTGAGTAAAGAATGACATTTTCAGTTCTGTTGTAGGAAAAATTGCTCTGGCAAGAGTGTAGTAGATGTATCAGAAAGGGGCAAGCCTGGAGGCAGAGCGGTTGCCTGGGAGACTCCTGCAATAACTCAAGCTGGAGATGAGGATCTAGACTAGAATAATGGCAGCAGTAACAACTGAGAGGGCACAGTGTCAAAGCCATTTAGGAGTTAGCATTGAAAGGACATGGTAACTGAAGTAAGAGTGAAGGATGACTAATTCTCTGTACCTGGGAGACCAGATCGATGTGACAAGTTAACTGGGGAAGGAACCCCAGGAGGAAGGATGACATTTGTTTAGGAGAACTTGAATTTGAAGTGCTTCTGGGATGTCTAACAGGCAGCTGGAAAGATGGGGCCTGGGCTCACTTAGGGATGCCTGGGCGGGATGGGTATCTTTGATCAAATAGTAATTACTATGATGATTCACCTATAAGTGCTAAATAGGGACTTGCCACTGTGCCAATACATTCAAACATACTATTTCATAAGGGACAGTTCAGAGCTATAGATATAATTTTGGGAGTCATTGATGATAAATGACACTAATGGAGTGATTCTTATAGGCCAGGGCTGGGCTCAATGCTTTTAAAGCATTGTCTCATTATGAGGCATTGTCTGGATCTGAGGAAAACTCTATTATTACATCCATTACACAATAGAAGAAATTGAGGTTTGGAGAAGTGAAGATATTTGCCAGAGTTTGAACCTCAGGTCTCCGGGCTCTTGAAACTGAGCTCTTAAGCACTTTATTATATTGTTCTAAGTGAGCTAAGCTCTAATGGAAGTTTCTGTGGTATCCCCTGAAGGTATTATATGAGATGAAGGGAGTGATAAAGAGGTGCAGAGACACACCACACCCCTTCCCCCTAAACCCCAGCCCTCAAGGAACAATTGCATTGGGAGAGGGTGTGGTGGAAGCAGAAAAACTAGCTAGGGAGGCAGAGAGGGAAACACCAGAAGTAGGAAGGGATCCAAGATTACACAGGGACAGAGGGAGCTGGGGTGAGAAAAGGTACGGAGGTTGTATTAAATATTAGGAAATCCTACATGCTGGTCAAGTAGGATAGATCAGGCATTTAGGAAGACAGCCATGGGGGACCTTGAATTCCAATAATGAGAAATTGTTAGAGAATGAACATAGGCATTCTTTCAAGAAATTCAAGGGTGACTATTTAGAGGGGAGGCAAGGTAGAGAGAAGGGGATGGTGAATGGAGCAAGGTTTGTCCTGGTGTAGGAGAAGAGGATGCAGTTAGATTGGGGGAGGTGGGATTTGGTCTAGAAATGGAGATAAGAGACAAGGGAGTGAAGGTAGAATAAAGGGGTGAGAGCAACCAGATCTCATGTTGGCCTCCTAGAGAAGTAGGACAAGACTGGGGAACCAAGACCTTGAACTTAGGAGATCATCCAGTTGGTGAACACCAGACCTATTCATAGACTGGAATCATAGGGAGCTAGGTAAAAGCAGAGATTAACCTACTTTATTCAAGGCTTGCAGAATTAGAAACCTTGTTGGGGATGGGGGAGCCCAAGAAATTGTACGTTTAACAAACTCCCTCAGGAAATTCTTTTGAAGCCAGCCTACTCCTAGCCCCAAGAAGGCATTAGGAATTGCTGGTGTAGTACACACACCTTATTCTACACAGAAGGAAACTGAGGCTGCAAGGTATCATAAACATTCTAAGGGAAGTGGGAAGTAGGCCCTAGGTAGGTCCCCCTTCTGGCTCCCAAATCACAGCTCTTTCCCCTACACTGCACTATTTTTTTAAAGACAAAATTGAGCCCTGGCACAACTTGACACTTTTGGGTCTTCAATTGATCAAGGACATAGGGGAATTGTAGGAGGAATTGCCATTCTCAGGACAAGTTCAGTAGAAAGAGCAGAGGAAGGCAGGAGAATGCAGTTAAGTTCATTTTCACTCACAAATGCTGTGGTTAGAAGGAAAGAAATTGGATGCAGTTGATTTCAGAGTCAACACCTTTCATGAGGCATTAGCCAATCTGTTTTCTCTCTCATGCCCAGTGCTTTTCAGGGGTTCAAATCAGTTGAGAGGCTGGCAGTATGGGGATCAAATGAAAGGACAAAATGTGGATTCTCAATATTCTCCTCACAGTAGCATGATATTCTACTAACTGTACCATTGCTTTTTCTTTCATTACTAAAACTGGAACTGAATCTGTGTAATTCTCACATCTAACAGCTCACCTCAGAAAGGTCAACCAAATAAGATCAAAGTGAGTTTCTATGTCTGTGGTGAGTCAGAGTGTGAAAAAGAAGATGCCAGCCACACTGAAACAGAACACAGAGCTGGCCCTAAGTGAGCTGGGCCACTCAGTCCCCAGGCCAAACCGTCCCTCTGGGCCCAGCCAGGCACTGCAGAGATCTCTGGTTTCACAGGGATGTAGGATAAAAGGGTAAAGCCCAGCGAGTTCTGTAACCAGGTCTCTGTTCTCCCTACTTGTGAACAAGTTAGTGAATAAAGGTGCCAACACCCTCTGGTCTTATCTGCACCAATGTACTGTGGGACCCTGTGATGCTCAGCAGCCTGGCCGAGAGGGCCAAGCATGGAATTTGGACTCAGATGCCATTGCTCCACCATTTACTATCATAAATAGGTAGGCAGCGTTGGGCAAGATAGAGGACCTCTCTGAGCTTCAGTTTCTTGTTCCATAATTCTGCCCACATTGACTTAATTCAATCTAAGTTTACTTATCTCCTCATACTTGCTCTGAAGTTCAAATGTGATAATAAATGCCAGAGCCTGTGTACGTTTAGCGGCTTACATTGTACTCATCATTGTCACCATCAACAATAATGATGAGTAGGCTCTCTTTTCCAGAAACAGTACCCACCCAGGCAGTGGAGGGCTAGGGGCCCATTCTTCCAAAGCAGGGGTATATGAGCTCTTGACATGTTTTCCAAAGGCCACGGAGCCCAGAGGACAAGAGCCTGGGCTCTCAGGTAGATAATCCTGGCTCTGAGGTTTGCTCACTCCCCTCCCAGCTATGTGACTCTCTGCAACAAGGTTCCCAGTGTGAAATGGTGCTGACTATAAAGCATTTTCTAAGATCTAACACAGGGAGTACTTAGCGCTTTGCTGGGCATGTAGGAAGTGCTTGGTGCAGGGTGTCCATTTATTATTGCTGTTGTCATTATCAATGGTTTTGAAGCTTATTAGTAAATTGAACACCTTTCCACCTCCCTCCATTAAGATTTATCGATCAGTTAGTGTGGGCAGGGTAGTGTTGGACGTTGCCTTTCAAAGCACAGCCCAGTGGGGAAGGATTCGGGTGAGGTCTTGTCTGTGCTTCACTAGGACCCTCAGATATTGGCAGTGGAGCAGTAGCCTGGAGTGGTGACTTTGGGCTCTCATAAGGATGATGACATTTTTGTGGCTGGGGCACCTCAGAGGAAGTAGAAGGTGGAGGCCTAGTTCAGAACTGGAGTGACTCAGATAGGAGTGTTCTTGAGTCTCTGGTTTTCCTCTGTTACCGCATCTTTGCAGACTGTGAAGTCATCTCATCGTTCCTTCCTCTTTATGAACCACAGTGATGCCAACCCATTTTTTTCTCTAGTCCCTTTCAACATTTACAAATGGACCCCGCCCTATTTTGCCTTTAGCTAAGAACATCTGACTCACATATGTAATGCTGTTAATTCATTAAGTGTAGAGTGGTCTTCTTCATCATGCTACATGTTAACACATGGGGGTCCCCAAAATTAAAAGGAAGCATGCGAATTCAATAAATGTGTTTTTCTACTTTCTTCTTTTTTTAACAAAAAATATATTTTTATTCATTTCAGAAAGGAAGGGAGAAGGAGAGAGAGATAGAAAAATCAATGATAAGGGAGAATCAGTGATTGGCTGCATCCAAAATGCCCCTCACTGGAGATTGAGTTCACAATCCTAGCTGGGAATTGAACCCTGATCTTCTGGTTCATAGGTAGACACACAGTCACTGAGCCACACCAGCATTTTGAAATTCCAGATCTACCTTAATGCTGCTAGCAAGGTCAGAAAATATGGGTTCTGGTCACTCCCTTTGTAACTCACCACTGAGGAACCTTGTATGAGAGAAACTCTCTACATGTTCATTTTTCTACTGGTTAAAGAAAGGAATCGGAGAAAGTAATTTCCTCTCAATTCCAAAACTATTCAGTTAGTGATTTTTGGATCCTTTCACTATACTTTAGATTTTAAAGACCATACAACCAGAAGGGGGCAGCATAAACCAGTGTACCTGCCAAGGAAAAGAAACTTCTCTGAAGGCTGGAAGTTGTCACTTGTCAAATTCTAGGATTATGTTAACACATTTTTTTTTTAAGATTGTATCATTGAATGGACTTATTTTAGAACTAAATTTGTTTTAAAAGTAGAGACAAATGAGTCCCAGTGTCTATGAATTTAATTATGAGTCAAAATGGGTAATATGAGTTAGAATGTTTCCACTGAGGAGATAGAGAGCTTTTATTTCCAATTGATTTTTGGCATGAAACCCACTGGTTATAGAGTTTGTGTTTTCAGATAGGATTTTAATATGCTCTTTTTCTTTTTTCTCAGAGTGGTTACAATCATGATTTTTTTGAGTCCCTCAGAGTTGGGTTCTTTTAATGGTTTATGTTACTTTGGGCAAATGAGTTAAACTTTTCCAGCCTGAGTTTACACATCTGTAAATGGCTTGGTAAGCATTCAATGAGGTAATTTACATGAAGTGGTTATCCCTATCCTAGGCATGCAGTAGTGCTCAAATTGATTATGAGAGGGAGTTTTTAGTTAATTTGAAGCAAATTTTTGCTAATGGTATAGGAACAAGGGTGATGTCCAAAATGAATTCTTGCCCTAACTGGTTTGGCTCAGTGGATAGAGTGTCAGCCTGCAGACTGAAGGGTCCCAGGTTTGATTCCCGTCAAGGGCATGTACCTTGGTTGTGGGCACATCCCGAGTAGGCAGTGTGCAGGAGGCAGCTGATCAATGTTTCTCTCTCATCGATGTTTCTAACTCTCTATCCCTCTCCCTTCTTCTCTGTAAAAAATCAATAAAATATATTTAAAAAAATGTGTTTCTATTGATTTTAGAGAAAGAGAAAAATGGAGGAGAGAGAGAGAGAGGAGAGAGAGAGAGAGAGAGAGAGAGAGAGAGAGAGAGAGAGAGAGAAGAAAGAAATGTTGATAGGCTGCCTCCTATATACCCCCTACTGGGGATCAAGCCAGAAACCCAGCTTGTGCTCTGACCAGGAGTCAAACCTGTGACCTTTTGGTCATGAGATGACACTCAGCCAACTGAACCATACTAGCCAGGCATAGCACATAGTTTTATCTGAGTGAGTAAGAGAGTGAATTCTCATCTACAACCTTAGGCATAACCACCTTGAAGGGTAAGTCTCTCATCACCCTGGGGTTTGAAAGTCTGAAAGTTTTAAGAATAAAATTGTGCTCAGATGTAACACATTTAATTCCCTAACTCTACGAGTGTTGTTTTTGCAATAGTAGACTAACTATACTGGGAGTCAGAAAACTTATTTTGTGAAGGGCCAAATAGCACATATTTTAGGCCTTGCAAGTCATACTATCTCTGTTGCAACTCCTCAATTCTGCCTTTTTAGTGCAAAAGCAGCCAGGCACACACATAAACAAATGGGTGTCACTGTGCTTCAATTAAACTTTATTGTTAGACACTGAAATTTTAATTGCCTGCGATTTCCATGTGTTCCCCATCATTATTCTTTTGATTCTTTCTCAATAATTTAAACATTATAAAATGTTTAGCTCTCTGGATTTGGTCCTCTGACATAGTGTGCCAACTCTTGAGCTATACCACCCAGATACAGGACAGATTCCCTAGGAAAGGCAGAGGTGCGTCAGTTCCAATAGGGCTCTTCCAGAACATTCACTGATTAATCATTGCCTACCTACTAGATTGTAAGATTTGAAGATAAAATGGTGCTTTTATGCTATAGTTTTACATTTAATCTTTATTTTATATGCTATAAAATCAATACTTGCTCATGTAAAAAAATGAAAACAAATTCCCGAAGCATTTTGAGATATATTTGCTCAGATCATTCTTCCTACCAACATAGTAACATTTATCATTATTCTTTACAACATTTTCCAATGTTTTATGAAATTACTTTTTATATTGTTTTAAACTTGCTTTAAAATACATTCAACAATTTTGTTCAACTAATTTTTACCATAAAGACCACTATTTATCATGCATATATTAGGTTGAGCCATAGGAAATGGCTGAAATTTAAATAATTTTAAAAAATCTTTTTATTTTGAAATAATTTTAAACTCACATGAACTTGCAAAAATAGTAGAGAGGTCTGTACATTCCTTTGACTTGCCCCAATGGTACCATCTCACATTACTACAGTGCATTGTCAAAACCCTACTTGAATTTCACCTATTTTTATAGGTACTCATTCTTTAAAAAAACAAACAAACCATTTTGACTTTACAGACACAA
>PVJC01030307.1:10674-21391 GCA_004026665.1 Murina feae | reverse complement strand
TTTCCTTTTTTCCTAATTGATCCTCCCCTTCCTGACCATTCCCACACCCAAAGGCAGGTCCCCATCGCCCCAGTGTCTGTGTCCATTGGTTATGCTAATATGTATGCATAAGAGTCCTTTAGTTGATTTCTAACCACCCCCCTCCACCTTCTCTCTGAGGTTGAATGGCCTGGTCAGTGCTACCTTGTCTCTGGATTCATTTTTGTTCATCAATTTGTGTTGATCGTTATGTCCCACATATGAGTAAGACGATGTGATATTTATCTTCCTCTTATTGGCTTATTTCGCTTAGCATAATGCTCTCAAGTTGCATCCATGCTGTTGCAAATGGCAAAAGTTCCTTCTGTTTTGACATGTCCTGATAGAGTGAAAAGATGGCTGCCAATGGGAAGGCAGACTGCAAGACAGTGTAAGAGTGAGAGAATGAAAGGAGAGTGTGTGGACAAATAGAGAGTGTAAATTTGTGGGTGAGTGACAGCTATACTCCAGGGAACTGTTGGAGACTGCCAGATTGGGCTCCCCTAATGGGGCAGCCTACACTGCTGCTTAAATCTCTCATGGAGTGGCCAGCTCTTCTATGGAGACCACACCATCTTGAATGGCTGTTATCGGAAGCATATACATCCAGAGACCCTGCAACCATGGCACCCTGGGAATAGCTATGAACCGAGGAACACTGGAACTCAAGCATCGTGAATATGGGGACTCAGACAAGCCCTGAACCTCCTCATGGAAAGGAGAGACAGAACTACATAACCAGACACCTGGAGAAGAGATACTATAGGGAAACAAAGAAACAGCCAGCATATGAAAGAAAAACAGACATCACCAGAAAAGGAAGTAAATGAAATGGAAGCAAGCAACCTGCCAGAGAAAGAATTCAGAGAAATGGTCATAAGGTGGATGAAAACAATGGAAGACCAATTCAACAATATGTGTAAGAACAAAGAAGAAATGAAGAAGAACCAAGAAGAAATGAAAAATAACATCACTGCTATAAAGAACTCAATAGAAAGCATCAACAGTAGACTAGAAGAAGCATAGGACCACATCAGTGAGCTAGAAGACAAGGTAGAAAAAAATACCCAAGCAGAGCAGCATCTAGAAAAAAAAATTTAAAAAGCAGGAGGAGAGCCTAAGAGAACTTTGGGACAACACAAAACAAAAAAACATCTGCATAATAGATGTGACAGAAGGAGAGGAAACTGAAGAAGGAACAGAAAACCTGTTTAAAGAAATAGTGGAAGAAAACTTCCCTGATATAGGGAAGAAAAAACTCAGAAATCCAAGAAGCTCACAAGGTCCCAAACAAAATGAATCCCAAAAGACCAACGCTAAGGCACATTATTATAATTAAATTGGCAAACACCAAAGACAAAGTAAGAATCTTAAAAGCGGTCAGAAAGAAACAGAAAGTTACCTACAAAAAATATCCCATTAGACTAGCAACTGATTTCTCAACAGAAACACATCAGTCAAGAAGGGAATGGAATGAAATATAGAAAGACATGCAAAGGAAGGGTCTGAATCCAAGAATACTGTACTCAGCAAGGCTATCAATCAAAATTGAGGGTGAAATTAGGAGCTTCACAGAAAAAAAAAGGACTAAGGGAGTTTATTACCACTAAACCAGCAATGCAAGAAATGCTAAAGAGTCTGCTGTAAAAAGAAAAAAAAATAAGAAACAAAGAAGGAACACAGGGGTAAAGAATAAAAATGGCAACAAACAAGTATCTATCAATAATAACTTTAAATGTAAATGCATTAAATGCCTCATTCAAAAGATATAAGGTATCTGAGTGGATAAGAAAACATGACCCATATATCTGCTGTCTCCAGGAAACCTACCTCAAAAAAAAAAAAAAGACACACACAGACTGATGGTAAAGGAATGGAAAAAGGTTTTCCAGGCGATTGGAAATTTAAGAAAAAGATGAGGTACCAATATTTATATTTGACAAATTAGATCTCAAAGTGAAGGACATAAAAAGAGATAAGGAAGGCTACTTCATAATACTAAAGGGAGAAATCCAACAAGAAGAAATAACTGGTAAACATATACACACCCAATATAGGAGCACCCAAATACATTTAAAAAAACTTTGGGAGGATATCAAGAGAGAGATTGACAGCAATACAATCATAGTAGGGAACTTTAATACCCCACTATCACCATTAGACAAATCTGCTAAACAAAAAATCAGCAAACATCAATCCTAAATTACTCACTAGATCAGATGAAAATAATTGACATCTTCAGAACATTTCACCCCAAACCACAGAATACACATTTTTCTCAAGTGCACATGGGTCATTTTCAAAGATAGACCACATATTGGCTCATAGGCAAATTCTCTTCAAATTCAAGAAGATAGAAATCATATCAAGCATCTTCTCAGATCACAATGGCATAAAACTGGAAATCAACTACAATTTAAAAAATCAAACACATGGAGACTAAATAGCATGCTATTAAACAATGACTAGGTTACCAGAGACATCAAAGTAGAAATAAAAAAACATCATAGCAACAAACGACAATGAAAACACAACAATCCAAAACCTATGGGACATAGTGAAAGCAGTCTTGAGAGGGAAGTTCATAGCCCTACAAGCCTATTGCAAAAAAAAAAAAAAAACAGAAACAATGATAATAAATTACCTAACCCTACAACTCAAAGAATTAGAAAGAGAGCAACAAGAAAAGCCCAGTATAGGCAGAAGGAAGGGCATTATAAAGATCAGAGTGGAGATAAATGACATAGAGACCAAAAAAAAAACAAAAACAAAAAAAACAAAAAAAAAGATCAACAAAACCAAGAGTTGGTTCTTTGAATGGATAAACAACATTGATGAAACTCTAGCCAAGCTCACCAAGAAGCAAAGAGAGGGGATCCTAATTAACAAAATCAGAAATAAAAGAGGAGAAATAACAGACCCCACAGAAATACAAAGGATTGTTTAAAAAAATACTATGAGCATCTCTATTCCAACAAACTGGACAATCTGGAGGAAATGGACATATTTCTAGAAAAATACAACCTTCTAAAACTCAATCAGGAAGATTCTAAAAATCTCAATAGGCCAATAACTATGGAAGAAATTGAAACAGTAATCAAAAAGAGATATATGTACCAATCTTTGTAAGACTTTATGTAATAATAAAAAAAAAAGGGATGAATTATTCAACAATTGATGTTAATAAACTGGCTATGTGGTGGGGGGAAAAAAAAAAAAAAGCTTACAGCAAACAAAAACCCAGGGCCAGATGGCTTCACAGGGGAGTTTTACCAAACATTCAAGGAAGAACTAAAACCTATCCTCCTCAGACTATTCCAAAAAATTTAAGAGGAAGGAACACTTCCAAGCTCATTCTATGAAGCCAGCATCACAATAATACCAAAACCAAACAAAGACAACACGATGAAAGAGAATTAAAGGCCAATATCCCTCATGAACATAGATGCCAAAATCCTCAACAAAATCCTAGCAAATTGGATCCAGCAGTACAGCAGAAAGATCATACACCATGACCAAGCAGAATTTATCCCAGGGATGCAAGGATGGTACAATATCTGCAAATCAATAAATGTGATACATCACATAAACAAATTGAGAGATAAAAACTACAGTCATATCAATAGACGAAGAAAAAGCATTTGAAAAAAATCCAACACCCATTTTTTAAATTTTGTTTTATTGCTTAAAGTATTACAGAGAGTATTAAATAAGTTTCCATTTTTCCCCTTGACCTTCCCCCCTCCTCCCTTACACGCCAGTGTCTTGTGTCCATTGATTATGCTTATATACATGCATACAAGTCCTTCAGTTGATCTCTTAACTACCCCCCAACCCTCCTGAGCCTTCCAGCTGTAGTTTGACAGTCTGTTCAATGCTGTTCTGCCTCTGTATCTGTTTATGTTCATCAATTTATAATGGTCTTTATTATCCATAAATAAGTGAGATCATGTGGTATTTTTCTTTCATTGACTGGCTGATTTCACTTAGCATAATGCTCTCCAGTTGCATCCATGCAAATGGTAAGAATTCCTTCTTTTTTAAGCAGCATAGTATTACATTGTGTAGATGTACCACAGTTTTCTACTCCATTCATCTGCTGATGAGCACTGAGACTGTTTCCAAATCTTAGCTATGGTAAGTTGTGCTGCTATGAACATAGGGGTGCATATATGTTTTCTGATTGGTGTTCCTGGTTTCTTGAGATATATTCCTAGAAGTGGTATTACTGGATAAATGGGAGTTCCATTTTTAACTTTTTGAGGAAACTCCATACTGTTTTCCACAGTAGCTGCACCAGACTGCATCCCCACCAGCAGTGCACGAGTGTTCCTTTTTCTCCACATCCTCACTAGCACTTGTCGTTTGTTGATTTGTTGATGATAGCCATTCTGACAGGTGTGAAATGGTACCTTATTGTTGTTTTGATTTGCATCTCTCCGAGGATTCATGTTTCTCAGACTTCTGTATCTCCTCTTTCAAAAAGTGTCTATTTAGGTCCTGTGCCCATTTTTTTATTGGATTGTTTATCTTCCTTTTGTTAAGTTGTATGAGCTCCATGTAAATTTTAGAGATTAAAACCTTATCTGTAATAGCATTGGCAAATATGTTCTCCCATGTAGTGGGCTTTCTTGTTGTTTTCTTGGTTTCTTTTATGTGCTGAAGCTTTTTATTTTGATGTAATCCTTTGTTTATTTTCTCCTTAGTTTCCATTGCCCAAGAGCTATATCGGGTAAAGATATTGCAATGACATATGTCTGCTATTTTGCTGCCTAAGCAGTTTTCTAAGATTTTTATGATTTCCTGTCTTACTTAAGTCCCTTAACCATTTTGATTTTTTGTTTGTTTGTTTGTTTGTTTGTTTTTGGTGTATGGAGTAAGTTGGTTATCTAATTTCTTTTTTTTGTATCTATCTGACCAAATTTCACAGCACCATTTTTTGAAGAGAATGTCTTGACTCTATTGTAAGCTCTTGCCTCTTTTGTCAAATACTAATTGAGCATAATGACTTGGGTCAATTTCTGGGTTCTCTGTTCTGTTCCAATGATCTATTTTTCTGTTGTTGTGCCAGTACCAGGCAGTTGCAGTTATAAGAACCGTGCTTTGTAATATAGCTTGATATCTGGTACTATGATCCCTTCAATTTTGGTCTTCTTTCTCAGGATTGCTGTGGCTATTCAAGGTCCTTTTTTATTCCATATGAAATTTTTGAGAGTTTGTTCTAGGCCTATGAAATATGCTGTTTGTATTTTAAGGGGGATTGCATTGAATCTATAAATTGCTTTGGGTAGTATGGGCATTTTAATGATGTTGATTCTACCAATCCATGAATATGATATGTGCTTCTATTTGTTTATGTCTTCCTCTATCTCTTTTTTTTTTAATGTCCTGTAGTTTTCCAGGTACAGGGCATTTACCTGCTTAGGTAAGTTTATTCCTAGGTATCTTAATTTTGGGGGCAATTATAAATGAAATTGTTTTTATAGTTTCTCTTTCTGTGAGTTCATTATTGGTACATAAAAAAGCCATAGGTTTCTGGGTGTTAATTTTTTATATAATGAATTCATTTATTAAGTCTAGGAGTTTTTTTGATGTAGTCTTTGGGGGTTTCTATATAAGTATCATGTCATCTTCAAATAATGACAGTTTTTCTTCTTCTTGGATGCCTTCTATTCCTTCTTCTTGTCTGATTACTATGGCTCGCACATCCAGTACTATATTGAACAGGAATGGTAAAAGTGGGCATGTCTGTCTTATTCTTATTCTTAGAGGAACTGAATTTAGTTTTTATTCATTGAGTATGATGTTGGTTATCCCTCACAGTGCACTGCAGAGTCACCTTTGCCTTAAAACAAGTGACTGTACACAAGTAAGTGTCTTTATAAACTCTATTCTGTTCATTGATCAGCAATCTTTGCACTAATGCCACACTATCTTTTGTTTCTTAAAAACATATTTTGCCCTAGCTGGTATGACTCAGTCGATAGAGCATCAGCCTGCAGACTGAAGGGTGCCAGGTTTGATTCTAGCTAAGGGCACATGCTCAGGTTGTGGGCTTGATCCCTAGTAAGGAGTGTGCAGGGAGCAGACAATGATGATTCTCTTTCATCACTGATGTTTCTATTTCTCTCTCCCTCTCTGAAAACAATAAAAATATACATTTTTTTAAATATATTTTTATTTTATTGCCTCTTACTGGAAAAAAAAATAATTTAAGAAATAGAGGGAGAGCCTAAGGGAACTTTGGGATAATGCCAAATGAAATAACATCCACATATAGGGGTTCCAGAAGGAGAGGAACTGGGCAAGGAATAGAAAACCTGTTTAAAGAAATAATGACAGAAAAGTTCCCCGATATTGGAAAGAAAAGCTCACTGATGCAGTCCTCAGGTTCTTCTAGTTTACTGTTGCTTTCTATTGGGTTCTTTATTGCAGCTATCTCATTCTTCATTTTTTCTGGGACAGGACACAGGGAATAAATTATGAATATATTCACAACACCCATAACCCAAAATAAAGGTAACACCAGAGAAAAGAGAATTAGAGGAGAAAAAAGAGTGCAAAAATGATGTAGAGAAAAGGAAATAAGGTAAAATAGAAAAGAGAAAGAAGAAAAAAGAAGGGGAATAAAATATACATATATGGGGAGAAAGCTCCATAAAACCAATAACTAAACCAAAAAATACAAACAACAAACACCCAGAAAAAAGGAGGGGAGGTGAATCTGAAGAGGCAGAGCATATTTCCAGAAGGTAAGTTAAAGAAATTGTATGAATGGGGGAATGGCCATGATTCAGGATAGAGGATGTAGAAAGAGAATGCATGTATCAGAAGAAAAGTAAAAAACAATACTCAATAAATAATAACTTTTAAAATAATCATAATTAAAATTATATATTAAAATATATATACAAATTTATGTATATATGTATACTAGATGCTTGGTGCACAAAAATTGTGCACTCGGGGGGTGTCCCTCAGCCTGGCCTGTGCCCTCTTGCCGTCTGGGACTCCTCTGGGGATGTCCACCTGCTGGCGTGCCTGACCAGCCTCGGTGAGGGGCTGATGGCTGTTTGCAGGCTTGCCAAGCCCCCCAGTGGGAACTCTCACCCCATGGCTGGAAACAGATATTTGGGATTTATTTAACTTCTATAGTTGAAACTTTGTTGCCTTGGTTCCCCCTCACCCCCGTTTGAAGCCTGGGTTGCCCCTGGCAACCCAAGGTCCCAGCCCAGCAGGTATCTGGGGTTTATCTTCTATAATTGAACCTTTTCAGCCTTGAGTAGAGCTCAGGGCCCATAGGGCCCTGGCTTCCTTCATTGCCTGGGACAACTCCAGCTCCGTGGATGCTGCCATCTTAGTTGAGTTAATTTGCATATTTGCTCCTGATTGGTTGGTGGGTGTGGCTTGTGGGCGTGGCTTGTGGGCATGGCTTGCAGGTATAACGGAGTGAGGGTTAATTTGCATTTGCATAATACTCTTTTATTAGATTAGATAATTGAAACTTTGTTGCTTTGAGTGGAGGCCTAGGCAGGCAAGGAAGCCTGTTGCTTCAGCTCCGTGGCTTCTATAATTGAAACTATGTTGCCTTGAGCAGAGACCCAGCCAGCCAAGGCAGACAGTATTCTCCAAACAGGAGTCTCTCTTTGCTCTAGCTTCGTGGCTGCTGGCCGCCATCTTGGCTGGATTAATTTGCATACAGCCGCTCTGATTGGCTGGTGGGCATGGCTTGGCTGGTAAGCATGGCTTAGGTGTCTCAGAGTGATGGTTAATTTACATATTACTCTTTTATTAGATTAGATATATATATAAATTTTACCCTTTATTTATTCCATCTATATATTCACCTATTTTTGGAAAAGGAGAAGAGAGTAGGCAGCAGATAGGCCTGAGTTTCGTGAGTGAAACTAATTAAACTATAAGAAGAGAATAAGTAAGGAGAGGAAAAACAAAAGCATAAAATTAAAAAATTGAAAAAAACAAACAATCAAACAACTACAAGAAAAAAATGGCTAGCAAAGAAAGAGAAAAAAGAAGGATGTATGGACTTGGAGCAGGGAATAGTAAATTAGATATATGTGTAAGCCAACAGAGACTACTATAATAGTAATGCGTCAATAAAGCAGATAAAGACCAATTTTTAAAAAGGAGTAAAAAGAAAGGAGAGAGAAAAGCTAAAGCAGAGACAGGAGAAATAAACAGGAAGAAAAGGGGGAAGTGAGGAAGAAAGTATTGCCATAAAGGAAAAAATGAGATAGAGTAAAATAATGATAAAAAATAAAAATAGAATGTAGAGCACTAATCCAAAACAAACAAACAAACAAAAGAAAGGTTTAAAAAAATAATCCTATCTAATAAAAAAATAATATGCAAATTAGGCATCACTCCATTACAAAGATGGCCACCCCCATAGCTACAAGATGGCGGTGCCCAGTCCAGCTCAGCCCTGCCACTTAAGTGGTCAGGCTTGTTAGCCAGGCAGGTGGCAGGGGAGGCGGGGGGCCTGAGGAGCAGAATAGGCAATCAGAGGGGGCTGGGGTTCCCCTGCCCAAGCCAGAGGCCTTTTCCAGAGGTCTCAGGCATGGGCAAGGGCAGAGCTGGTGATCAGAGAGAGCAGGGGCAATGCCAGTGATTGGAGGGGTATGAGGGTGCCCTACCCAGGCATAAGGCCTGGGCCAGAGGCCCCAGGTCTGGGCAGGGTCAAGGCTGGAGTTTGCAGGGGCCTGGGCTCCACAGAGCCAGTGATTGGAGGAGCAGGGACAGAGCCTGCAATCCCAGGGGTCTGGGCACAGGTGGAGCCAGCAATGCAGGGGTCTGGGGGTCCTCTGCCCAGGCCTGTAGCCTTGGCCACAGACTGCAGTGGGGCAAGGTTGGAGCTGGCAATGGCAAGGGACTGGGGGTCTCCTGCCTAGCCTGTAGCCTTGGCCAGAGGATATAGTGGGGCAAGGGTAGAGCCCATGATCACAGGGGCCTAGGGGTCCTCTGCACAGGCCTACAGCATTGGCCAGAGGCTGCCAGTGGGGCAAGGGCAGAGCTGGCAATGGCAGGAGGCAGGATCAGAGCCAGAGATTACAGAGGCCTGGTCTATGTGAAGCTAGCGATCTGAGGGGCTTGGGGGTCTTCTTCCCAGGCCTGCAGCCTCACACAGAGGTTGCAGGCCTGGGCAGGGGTGGAGCTGGGATTGGAGGGGTAGGGACAGGGCCGGCGATCGGAGTGAACTACAGAAGAAACACCTTTTCTTACTGCTCATTGGCTAAGCTCCCTGTATGCCACTGGTAATATTCTTAGTAACTTGGGTAATAAGAACCCAAAAAGGCAATCTAGGGTTTTTCCAACACACTACTGGAGAAAAAAATGAAGGTCCACTGCTGGAGGGCTAAGAAATGTCAGATCCTGCCCTAGCAGGTTTGGCTCAGTGCATAATGCCTCAGCCTGCTGACTGCAGGGTTTGGGTTCAATTCTGACCAAGGGCATGTACCTAAGTTGTAGGCTCTTCCCTGGCTGGGGCCCAGGTCAGCGCATATGCAGGAGACAACCAATCAAAGTGTTCCTCTCACTTTGATATTTCTCTCTGTCTTTCCCTTCTCTTCCACATTCTCTAAAAATTAATGGAAACATATCCTCAGGTGAAGATAAGAAAGAAAGAAAGAAAGATCATATCCTATGAAAGATATATCTTGAAAATGCCTAAAGAAAGTGGTCATTTCTTCATGGTGAAGGGACTGGAGTTCATGTTGATGAAAACACCTTGGTGGCTGTGGTGACTGACAGTGGCTGCAGCTCCAGGGTGTTGGGGCTGGTGGCTTCCCCTGATTAGCCTGGCCGCCTCCCACAAAGGGAGGCCAGACTGTGGCTTAGGCCCGCTCCCCAAGGGGAGCAGGGAGTGAGCCTAAGCCATCTGTAGGAAACCCCCAGAGGGCTCCCAATATGGGAGAGGGGGCAGGCTGGGCTAAGGGACTCCCCCCCCCCCCCCAGTGCACAAATTTCCTGCACTGGGCTCCTAGTAATAAATAAGAATAATAAAAAATAAAGAAAAGAAAAAAAATTTAGTTTCTTAAGTAAAAGATTAAAAAAAAGTGTATCAGTAAAGTTCTTTTGTTTTAGCTGAGTATTCAATGTCCCATGGGGGCTGGTCTATGATCCCTCTCCACTGCTCTATCTGCCATGTCTTAGCTTCCTGCTAGATAGTCAGCACTATGTTGAAGCTCCCAGTGATCTACAGCTCCTCTGTGTCAATCACCTCAGCCTTGGTTTCAGCCAGGCAGGATCAATCTGTCTGCTTTATTTTTTCTGCCTGCTTTCAGTTGTATTTACATAGTGTCTACTTCTGACATGGCTTCTAGATGGCAGTGCTTCTGTATTAGTTTCTGGGACCAAATGGCCACTCAACCCAGTCCCCTGAGGGTAATTTAAATCCTTGTTTCCCTGACAAGCTCAAGGCTGGGTGTGGCTGCGCTGCTAGAAGGGACCTGGTCTACAGGAGAAAAAAAGTCTGTTCAGCATTGGAGGGATCAGACTGTCCTAGATGGCTTCCTGATCATCTCTCCCTATTTTGTTCACCAGCTTCTGCAAAACCACCTTCATCAGCACCACAACCTAAGTGAGTATTTGTAATTGAAAGACCCTGGGTTTAGTGAGAAAACGCAAGGAAATTATCAAAACAGAGCAACCACACCAAACCGTTGAGCGTTTCTCCCCC
>PVJC01030307.1:0-10574 GCA_004026665.1 Murina feae | reverse complement strand
ATTTCTCCCTCCAGCCCAAATCCCCAATCCCACCTCTCTCCAGGTGACCTCTGACTTTTCTGTCCAAGATTATCTCTCCAGCTGTGTTTAATTCACCAATTCCAGGTGGATGTTATTCAATTCAGCTGTTTCTTCTATCTGCTCTGTGAGAAGGCACTGGACCCATCTGCCTATTCAGCCACCATTTTGTCTGCCTCCCCCTCCTCCCCAACAAACTTTTTAGGTGCTCATGGCCAGAGAGGGTGGAGTCTCAGTGTACTTGGGTTCGCAGCTGAGTCAAGTGGTTCCTGGCCTATGTTGCTGTAGAGTCCCAAGTGGTGTCCGAGGTCTCCTCCAATAGAGGTGAGGCTGGGCTCCCAGTCACAGCTGCTCTTGTCTTCAAGATGGCACAGTCTCTGTGGCAGAGCTGGCCCTCTGGGAGAGATTTCAGCAGTAGTAGAGGCTGCCTGGCTAGGGAAGCCTGGTCTGACAATCCCCAACAGTCCTGTGGAATATAGCTGTCCCTCACTCACACATACACCCATGCCCCACACATCCACATTCGCTCTCTCATGCACTCATACTCTCTTCCTCACTGCCGTCCCATCAGCTGCCATCTTAGATCTCCTCTGTAATAGAGCTTTTACTATTCATATGGGAATCATATTCTAGGGAAATCGGGGAAAATTAAAGTAACCTGCATCCCTTGACCTTATGAAACAAACTCCTCTATGCATTTTTTCTTTTTTGAGTAACTGTATTTTAGATTCTCTTTGTTATGGCAGCTTAGATTATACTCTAATTAACACAAGTTCCTTCTACCTCATTAATTGCAAAAAATGAAAACAAAAATATAGGGATAGATGCAAAGAGACAACACCCAATAAGAACCTCTGTCTTAGTGCTTTAAGGGCTAATATCCCCAGGGAGTCTTAATTTTAGCTCAGTTCTCAGTGTCAAGTCACACTAAGAAAGCTCCATCAAGTGATTCTGAGGGCCTCCACACACACATCAGACAGATCAGATTTCAACAGGCCAAAAGAAATTTCAGCAGGAGACTGAAATCATTCACCGTACCCGTATCATAGCTATGGCCATCTACTAATTTCTATTACATGGAGCTTAGAAATATACCTTTATTTCCTACCACACAAACATTTCTACCTAGTCATTTTCTTTAGAAAGATGTGGAATTGATTAACTATTTCTAGTCTCTTGACTCTTTAATTCCATTCCTCATAATAATAAAACAGTGATAGAGTAGATTACAAAGACTGTGTATATAAACTGGGTGAATACAGATAAAAAATATAGTTTAAATGTGGGCACAAACCAATTATATTTTATCACTAATATTGCCTTCTTTCCTTAGAATCTTTTCTCTAGTTATTTGGAGAATACCATATATAATTATTAAATCTTAAGCTTTGAACTAATAATGCTAAACTTATCACTCTTACATTCATTATACTTTATACCAGCTTGTATTTTGCTACTGAAGTGAAAGGTATTTATGAGTCAAACATGAACAATACATGTATATATATTTTAATAATCCAGGTAATTAAGTATCAAAAGTGGTAGAGAAAAAGAAATGTTAAACATGGTGATGTAATAAAAATGTTTAGCATGTCTCCACATTCCATTTTTCTTCAGACTTTTGTTTGCTTTTCCTCCTAAGTATCATAATAAAACTTAGAGTTACAATCAACATGTGATGACAAATAGTCTCAGGGTTGGGTTTGCATTCTTCTAAATATATTGGCATTTGTAAGCTGGAAAAGATAGATGTAATCAACCACCCTCAGACAAAAGTAGAATGACTATTCTGGCAAAATGTTCAAACCACATTAAGCCCTAATTTGAAATGATGTTTGAAAGAAAGCAATGCAACTAGGACCAATTTATTTGTACAGCAACTAAAAACTGAACTTACTAGACATATTTAAGAGATGGAAACAATTAAATGCATTTGTTTTCTAAATAGACCAAGTATATTAGAAACTTCGAAGGTAAAAAAAAACACAAAACACAATTTTACTAGACACTATTATTGGTTGCTGTGTAATACTTACTTTTCTAATGGCCTTTTGTGGTTGTTCTAATAAAACATTCTATTTTTCAGAGTGATTAAGCAATCTGTTTAATTTCACATTATCAATATATCATAGTCTCACTCTAATTAGCATATGGAACAACTTAAATAGAATGTCATTTTATTGGGAGAGTGTTGTTTGTTTTCATTTTGTTTTTCAGAAAATTTATTTTGATGCCTTCTCCTTTGTACTGAAATCAAGTTTCTATGGTATTCTGGGGAAATTATGTTAAGTGATTTCTTTTGGGTGCATATCTAGACACTATAGGCACTTCAATTGAAGGTAACAATTGTTTTGGCTCCAAAACAATTGAAATAATGACATTTTTATTCAGAATAATATCCTGCCCCAAATGTGGGATGGCCAGATACCAGCATATCATCAAGTCTTTGGCTAATATGTACACCCTGACCCCTCAATCAAGGAGAGTTTCTTTAAGATCAAGTGTCCTAACTCTTTGGCATCTTTTCCCAGGGCCATATCCTGACAAGCCTGGCTACAAAAGGTTGTTACTTACACACCATAATGAAGCACAGGTCCCAGAGGGTAGCACTGCCAAGGCCCAATGAAGTTGGCCAAGAATTGATGCTACAGAGCATTGAAAACAGGACAGTGTCCTTCTCAGTTCTCCTGCTCCGCATCACTAGTTTATAGAAGAGTGTGATGAACATATGAATGAGAAAACATCAAGAGGAATACTTTTTTCCATAAGGATCACACATCACTAGCAAAAGTATCTAAGGACTTCCCTTGCATGAAAGACATAGAAAAGACTGGTAGGAAAAGGAGAAAACTCACTTATTTTTAAATCTCATTATTGCATAATTCCAAAGTTCTCAAAGGTTCTTCTCAGAACTAATTTACTTTATGGAGAAACACTAACAATTCAAGTACACAGCATATTCCTAGCACTAGCTGCTCCTTCTAGAAATTCATCTAGGATTAGGAGACTATATTTGACTTTGATATCATGCCTATTCAATTTGCAGACAAAAGAGTTAAGGAAATTCTGCTGATAACTGCACTCAGCCTCAAGATATTTCAGGGACTAAAATATTGGTGAGACAACTAAAGCATGATTGAAACACCCAGTCTAATGAACTGCTAAATACCAGTATAAGATTACATATGTAGCAAGTCTAAAGCACATTTTAATTGGGCTAAAAACTAATGAATGCTTCACATACTATAATTGTAATTATTCAGAATTTCAACTAAAACATTTAAAGATTCCAGGTATTTTCTCTACTGAAATGTACATTAAGAATTAAAATATATTCCCCTAAGAACAGGCACAAGACAGGGATGTCCACTTTCACCACTCTTATTCAACATAGTACTGGAAGTCCTAGCCACCGCTATCAGACAAGAAGCAGAAATAAAAGGCATCCAAAATGGAAAGGAGGAAGTAAAACTCTCATTATTCACAAATGAAACAATATTTTACATAGAAACCCTAAAGACTTCACAAAAATAGCTATTAGATTTAAAAAATGAATTTGGCAATGTAGCAGTATGCAAAATCAGTACCTAAAAATTGATGGCATTTTTATACAGCAATAATGAATTCTCAAAAAGAGAAACTAAATAGACAATTCCATTTACCATTACAACAAAATTAAAATATGTAGGAATAAACTTAACCAAGGAGACAAAAGATTTGTACTCTGAAAACTACAGGACGCTGAAAAAAGAGCTGGAAGAAGATATAAACAAGTGGAAGAATATACCATGTTTATGGATTGCTAGAATCAACATCATTAAAATGTCCATACTACCCAAGACAATCTGCAGATTCAATGCAATCTCTATTAAAATACCAATGGCATATTTCACAAAGCTAGAACAAATACTCCAAAAGTTATATGCAATCAGAAAAGACCATATAGAATAGCTGCAGCAATCTTGAGAAAGAAAAACAAAGTTGGAGGAATCACAATACCAGTTATACTACAAAGCCACTGTAATCAAAACAACCTTGTACTGGCACAAGAACAGGCATATAGATCAATGGAACAGAACAGAGAACCCAGAATCGACCCAAGCCATTGTGCTTAATTAATATTTGACAAAGGAGGCAAGAGCATACAATGGAGTCAAAACAGTCTTTTCAATAAATGGCGTTCAGAAAATTGGACAGATACATGCAAAAAAATGAAACTAGACCACCAACTTATACCATACACAAGAATAAACTCAAGCCCTAGTGGGTTTGGCTCGGTGGATAGAGCATTGGCCTACAGACTGAAGGGTCCTGGGTTCAATTCTGGTCAAGGGCATGTACCTTGGTTGCAGGCACATCCCCAGTAGGGAGTGTGCAGGAGGCAGCTGATCGATGTTTCTCTCCCATCGATTTTCTAACTCTCTATCCGTCTCCCTTCCTCTCTGTAAAAAATCAATAAAATGTATTTTTTTAAAAAGAATAAACTCAAAATAATATTCTGCACAGCAAAAGAAACCATCAACAAAATGAAAAGAGAGCCTATTGTATAGAAGAACACCTTTGGCAATGATATATCTGATAAAGGGTTAATATCCAAAATATATAAGAAACTCATACAACTTAACAAAAGGAAGACAAACAATCCAATTTAAAAATAGGCAAGGACCTAAATACGCACTTCTCCAAAGTGGACATAAGGAAGGCCAAGAGACAGAGGAAAAAATGTTCATAGTCACTAATCATCCAAGAGATGCAAATCAAAATGACAATGAGGTACCATCTCATCCATGTCAGAATGGCTATCACCAACAAATCAACAAATGACAAGTGCTGGTGAGGATGTTGAGAAAAGGGAACACTAGTACACTGCTGGTGGGAATGCAAACTGGTGCAACCATTATGAAAAACAGTATTGGGTTTCCTCAAAAAATTAAATATGGAACTGCCATTTGACCCAGTGATCCCACTTCTAGGAATATATCCTAAGAAACCAGAAGCACAAATCAAAAAGAATATATGCACTCCTATGTTCATAGCAGCACAATTTACAATAGCTAAGATCTGGAAACAGCCCAAGTGCCCATCAGTAAATGAATGGATAAAAAAGCTGTGGTGCATTTACACCATGGAATACTATGCAGCAGTACAAAAGAAGAATCTCTTACCCTTTGGGACAGCATGGAGAGACCTTGAGAGTATCATGCTATGTGAAATTAGTCAGTCAGTCAAAGACAAGTGTCATATGATCGCACTCATATGTGGAATCTAAGTAACAGAATAAATGGATGAACGGGGTAGATCCAGAGACATGGAAACATTGGCACAGGTTGGGAAATCTCAGGTGGAAGGTAGGGGAGGGTGGGTGGGTGTGAGATAATCAACCAAAGACCTTGTATGCATATATGCACAACCCATAGACACAGACAATAGCGAGCATATGCTATATGTAAAACGTTGTGTTTTGAGTATCATGGCACACAACATACAACTTCCCACTTCTATCCACCTCACAGGATGAGCTTGATACTGAATGTATAGACCTATATCCTAGCCAGAGTAGCTAATCTTTAAGTAGCCTATTTTTTATTAGAGTTTTGAGGGTAGAAGAACGGTCTTATCTTGCCTATACATTTATCTTGTGTGCATCTTACAACACACAAGGTACACTCGTACTAAAGGCATATGTTATGTTCTGTAACTTCAGAATTACATTTTTAAGTCCTTAGACACACTATTGGAAGCCCTTACTAGACAGACCTTTCCAAACTAACCAGAACATATCCTTTTAATAAAAAATAATAGCTATGTTCTCATTTTCAAAGTTTGCGATTAAAACCTACAGTGAAAGAATCCAGCTGAGAAGAAATTTCCTTTTGGTTCAAAAACAAATGTCATTAAATTTATCGGAACAATATGAAATGAAGATGTTGTTGTTGGGTCCTTCACTTATAATGGAAACCAAATAGGTTTGCTGGCTTAGTTAAGTCCATAAATTATTCGTCATGTAACATTTCAACAATAATTTTAAACATATAATAATTAAGGTACAAAGGAAATCCCACACTCAATGATAATCAAACTAAACAATTACACATCTTTTTGCATGTGATTTAATTGCCCAGATTTCAAAGAAAACCACATAATCTTCACATATTTCTCTTACATATTTTAGGCATGGCAGGATCGTGTTTCAAAACACAACTTGTAGTATTGAGTGCCATTCCAACTGCCGTTTCAGTTCCTTTGACATAGCAGCTTAGTTTGCTAATCTTGGCTTATACTTTTAAAAACAACTTACTACAGCTATTCATGATAGCATTCTATCCTTCTCATAGTTTATAACCTAAAAAATGCACTGTTAAATTGCTTTTGATATTGACAAAGGGCACTGTTACTTATTTTATTTTTCAACATGGAGCTAAAAGGTACATGAATCATCCTTTTGAAACTTGGAATGCAGGCACAACAGTGGATGTGAATGGAGACTAAGTAAATAATTTCTCTCATCATCTAAACGTTTTATCAGGGCATCAGTCCTGGGAAAAAAAAAGTCACTTGCTTGGCAGTAGCCTGTTGCCCTAAAAAAAGAAATGATGAAAAACTTATTCCCAGAGAGCAGTTTATTTACCGTAAGATTTGGCTCAGTGAAGTGTTTTGTGTTCTGGAAATGTAACGTTAATTCTCCTGTCAAAGCCTTGGGAGAACAGGCACATTGTAAACGTAGTTTTGCATTTGAGAGCTGGCCCTCATTTTATCTTAGAAAGGGGTTGTTTCTATGTGTCCCATAAATCGGCATATTTAGATGTGCAGAAATGAGAATAAGTAATTTAATAGTATATTTGTATGACAGATCTAATATAACTTATATTAGAGCACTCTTTCATTCTCTGTATGGAATTACACAGGGGAGGGAAAGTAGAAAATGAATTCCTGGGAAATGAAATTGAATTTAGCTAAAGTGATACTTCTTTATGAAGAATTCTGAGCTCCTTCAAAGTGTCAATTCAGAGCCCAGGCTCAATACCGCCATCTCCTTCTTAAGTGCTGAAATACAAGGAACAATATTAGGGGGAAAAATACAGAATAACAAATCAAAAGGAAGTAGCTATTGGACACCTAAAATTCACCAAACACGTAATTCCTATGTCAATTTTGAAAGAAAGTCTAATCACTAAGATAGTACATATGCTCTATTAAATTAACAGGTATTTTAAACTACAAAACTACTACAAAAGTAAAACATACAGCTTACTCATGTTATTATTGGTAACAGTCCAACCTATTTTTCTTATTTTGAAGATATTTAAGGATTGAGACAACTACCAAGGTAGTCAATAAAGTCAGCCTTAAATTCAGGCAGAGTAATCGGCTGAGCCATATGTTTGGACTCTTTATTCTCTGACTCTAATGGTTTCCTTATCTAGTAATTGATACCTGAAAACCCACTACTGCAATGGGTTTTTTTGTTTTTGTTTTTAACTTAAAGCTTTAAGCTCTATTAAAATGCAAACAGAAGTGAATTTGTAATGTATTGTCAACTACATAGATCTCACTGTGCATTGTTCTACTTTAGGGTAACAGTAAATTCCTGGACAGTGCCAGCTGATGCCTCTCTTCTACTTTATGGATCTTGATAAATGATAAGATTTCCCAGTGTTAGGTCCTTCTGGAAGGTGTGATTTAGCAGATGAGAGGAGACCATTGTGGGTGAAGAGAAGTAGAATGAGTATGTTAACGGGAAGAGTGCTTCTCAGGAATTATTCCAGTGTTACATTTATAGAATTCAAGGGGCAAAACCCTTGTAGTTTTTGACATGCAACACAATCTCAGTTGACTATTGTACAACTATATTTAGGTAAAATAAATGCTAGCTAATTTGGAATCCCTTGTTCCCAAACTGGATAGATTACTGTAGCCATTTCCCAGATCCGGAGCAAAGAGGAATGAATAGATTGGGAATCAGCCTGAGAGACTCAGAGGCTGGGGAGGCACTGTTTCACCATTTGCACTCTCACCCTGTTTAGGAAAACACCTTTTCTCCCTCTGGTATATTGAGATTGATGAGAGAAGCCTAGGAGGAACCAGGAAAGTTACCTTCTTGTTACCTGTTGGACAGGTTACTCATTGACAGAACAGCGCTGTTGACCTGACTAATACGCAAAAGCCCATGTCTTTAGAGGTGGCGTTCAAACTCAAAAGAGCCACTGACCCAAGGGGGAAAAAGAGGATGTGCTCACTTTTACACAGTAGTCATAAAGGACCAATGCTTTAACAACATAAGCAGTCGAAGGAGATGCAGTGTTCAGACTTTAGAAATAGAAAATAAGATAGCAACATTTCTGTGAATCTATCAAATGAGTAATACACTTCACATAGGCTACAAAATTATATTAAAATTTAATCCCAAAATATAATAACATTTTTGTACCTTCTAAATTTAGTAATTCAAAACGTAAGACAGTTTTTCTTTAAGTAAACTGATGATGAAATAAATCAGACTTAAGAGAAATTTCACCTTCCTCTACTAACTAGGAATTTTTATATAAAAGTTACTGGAACAAATTATCTTCTTACCTATCACTTCCAAATTTAACCTGTGTATTAAATATTTGTATTTTAGACTTTTTAATGAGAAAGATATGTTTTACATGCATTTAATGTCATTTGAACAAACATGTCTTAGAAACTTATCATAATATGTATTACAGAAAGTAAAAATGACATGTTTTTAAATGAGCAAAGGGGACTTACTTACTATTTATCAATGTTGCCTTTAGTTCTGAGAAAACAAGGTCTGTTTCAAGTCCTCTCTGGATTTCATACAGAGTTAGAAATAAGAACACCAAGCGCAGTGGTCACAATGCAGTGCAGAGCACACAGGTGAGGCTGCTGGTGTGCAAGAGGAGCCCAGGTCTAAGGACTTCACCTTGGTCCCTTGAATAAAACGATGCTGAAAGACTACAATGTCTGCCATTCCTCGCGTTTCATTACTAGGCATATTGGCTCAATTGTGAGGGGAAAACTAGGTTAGTCAAGGGAAAGCATTTAGAGCTGGGCTATTTTATCTGGTGTCCTCTTCTCAGTGTTAGTAAATGGCAGCGTTCCCATTGGCAAGTCCAGCAGTAATAATAAGAGAACTCAATATAGAAGTTTCTCCATATATAAACCCTCTAGAGGCCTGGTGCATGACATTTGTGCACTGGGAGGTTCCCTCAACCCAGCCTGTGCTCTCTTGCAGTCCAGGACCCCTCGAGGGATGTATGACTGCCAACCTAGGCCCAGGCCTAAGCCAGCAGTCAGACATCCCACTCGCAATCAGGGGCTCTTGCAGTCCAGGACCCCTCACTCCTCACTACCTGCCTGCAGCTGAGGTGGGAGAGGCTCCCGCTACCACTGCTACACTCACCAGCCATGAGCCCAGCTTCTGGCTGAGTGGTGCTCTCCCTGTAGGAGCGCACTGACCAGCAGGGGGAAGCTCCTACTTTGAGTGTCTGCCCCCTGGTGGTCAGTGTACATCATAGTGACCGGTCATTCCATCGGTCATTCTGTTCAGTATATTTGCATATTAGGGTTTTATTACATGGGATTGAAAAAAATTGATATGACACCTTGAAGACTAAAATTGTTCTAACTGCTATAAGCACTGTCAGCCTCATCCTTCTGTTATTTCCTTTTATAGGGGGAAACTGAAGGAGCTATGTGGGTGTTATAGAACTCAAGTCACTTGCTAAACGAGGACAAGACAGTCTGAAACTAATAAAAGGGCCAAATAAACATTTATTTGCAAAATGTATCATGGCCAAGACCTTTTAATCATCATAACTTCAGGAAATGCCCCAAGAGAATACTGAGAGTGACCATGCACCCTTTAAAAGTAACTTTTAAACTTTGTAGAACTCCAGATCACTTGTACTGGGCAAAAAGTTTAATGACCACACTTGCTCCTAGATGCAACTTATGAAAATTATTGAAAAGAGTACTCTGATTTTCATAATACCCTAATGGAGTGATCATGTCTTTGGCTATTTGGTCCTTCCTTTTAGCTGATTACATCATGGGGCATGGTCTTTACCCTGCAGGAAATTGAATGAACATGAGCTCAATTCATTTAAAGTTCCTAATCTCACTGACCTATTGGGTGGGAATAAAATTGCCTATAAATGCAAATAAATAAAGGGAAATGTAAAAAGAACAAGAGAGACACATAATCCTATATAATAAAGAGGTAATATGCAAATTGACCCTCACTCCATACACCATCACAAGATTGCTGCGCCCACAGCGAAGGTGGGGTTCCTTTAACAAACCGTAACGAGCCATCAGCAGGGACCTGAGGCTACATAGCACTGGGCTGAGCCAGGGGACCTGAGGCTGTGCCCGCCACCTGGTGGGGCTTGATGGGGGACCTCAGGCCACACCCTCACCCCAAGATGGAGAACCTGAGGCCATGCCCCCCACCCTGGCACCAGGCAGAGGGACCTTAGGCTGTGATCCCCACCCAGCAGAGCTTGACGAGGGACCTCAGGCCATGCCTCCCACCCAGTGCCAGGGGGGGC
>PVJC01030306.1:0-21286 GCA_004026665.1 Murina feae | reverse complement strand
AATATAATGAATTCACTTGCACTATTTGTCTTTCCAGTTGCTTCTGAAAGAACAGCATTCATATTAACTCATTTGCAGCCTATTTCAAACAAAAGGTCTCTTCCAGAACTGCTCTTTTGAGAAAAATCTGATAAAGCTTATTTGGCACTAGAGGTACAGTGCACGAGTCTCTTGGCCTGGACTGCAGGGATTGGGCCAAAACCAGCAGTTCAACATCCCCTGAGGGGTCCTGAGTGTGAGAGGGCACTCTGCAAAATTGCTGTCGCTTGGCATCTCCTGCATTGAGTGTCTACCCCCTAGTAGTCAGTGTGTGTCATAGCTACCAGATGGTCGGCTGGTCCTAATGGTCACTTAGGCTTTTATACATATAGACTAGAGTTCCGTTGCATGAAAATCATGCACTGGAGGGGGGTGGGGGGCCTCTCAGCCCGGTCTTCCCCCTCTCACAGTCTGGGAGCCCTCAGGGGTGGGAGGCGACACGATGATCAGGGGAAGGTGATGCCCGCATCACATCTCTGCTGCTGCCACTGTCAACAGCAGAAACCTTGGCCGGCCCTGGTTATCTGTGCCTCGGGTGGCCCTAGGCAACTGGGCAGCTGCCATCCAAGGCTTGCCTGTGCTTCAGGCCGGCCCTGGGTAGCTGGGGGGGTGAGGAGACTGGGGGACTCCCCGGCCTTGCAGTGCACCTGACACCCCAGCAGGGCTGAGGGGATTGGGGTGCTGCCATCTTGTGGCTGTGGGCACCACCATCTTTGAGAGTGGGGCAGTCAATTAGCATATTCCCTTCTTATTGGCTGTGGGAGCTGCCATCTTTGTGATGGCATGAGGGCCAATTAGCATATCCCTTTTTATTAGGTAGGATTATTTTAAAAATATATTTTATTGTTTTTTTAAAGAGAGGAAGGGAGAGAGATAGAGAGTTAGAAACATCGATGAGAGAGAAACATCGATCAGCTGCCTCCTGCACACCTCTTACTGAGGATGTGCCCACAACCACCGTACATGCCCTTGACCAGAATCGAAGAACCTGAGACCTTTCAGTCCACAGGCCTACGCTCTATCCACTGAGCCAAACTGGTTACGACAAGATAGGATTATTTTAAAATAGCTAAGATAATGGAAAGTCTGTGCAATAGCTAAATGCATTTGTAATTATATGAATTATGAATGATAAAACCCATGATGTTCCATCTCATTAGAAGTCTAAAATGAAATGTTTAGAACTAAATGCCTGTCGCTGATTCTCAAAACTAGAGATTTAATGTAAAATAAAATATGCAGATCCGTATTGTACAGGTAGCAGCTGTGTGTTTATTATTCACTCAATAAACTTCCATTAGGTTGCTAACTCCGTAGTCAAGTGCTATGCTATGTCCTGAGGATACAAAGGTAAGTAAGACTCAGCCACAATTTCCATGCTGTCCTCCATTTGGACGTATTCATTTAAGCAAAGGTCAAATGTGTCATTAGTGCCTACTGAAGAGAAGGATAGAGACTGAAATATTCAGAAAGGACAAGGGTCATAATGCAGCCCTTGCAGCCTTAGTCTTCCTACCTTGTTCCTCCAATGTGCACCCTGAAAAAGCTAATTACATAAAGGAAGAATGAGGTGAAATAAAGCAATATAAACGACTCCTTTGTCTGGCCAGCAAAGAGAGGGAAGAAAATGTTCTAATCTTGTAAGTGGTCATACTTACTAATCAAACTGAAACTCAGAAGAGAGGTATAGTATCTTCTCAAATGACTAAGATAAATTGTGCACTACAGATAGCTTAAAACCACCATTTCATTTACTAGCAATTGTTATATGTTATTAATTTGGACCAATTTATCAAACACAGGTTACCACATTGGAATAGGTACACTACGGGTGACATAGCCACAGGCTGTCATTTCAGCCACATAATATGAAGAACTTTCACCCGAAAATAGTTTACTGCCGGGCAGACATATAGAGTCAGGAATTGGGCTTTTTTGGGGGGGAGAATTTGCAAATAGCCACCAACACATTTGAACTCACTCACATGGTTATAGTTTACTGTTGAGATTGGTAGAAATGGAAAGTTGGAAAGCACACACCTGTGTGAAGGAAAATGGCATAGACATTCTAATTCAATGGCAATACCAATGGATGCTTTTGTTTCCTAAGGAGAAAACATTACTTTTTTTTTTCAATTCATAATGGAAGTTTTGTCTGATAAGACTGTTTCCATTGAAATCATTTCTCAAACCAGGAAATCTCACTATAAATTATTTTTTCTACTTCTAAGGACCTTAATTTTTACAAGAGTAGAGTACCAGCTGTTTCTGTTGCATATTTATTCCTTAGCATGCAAATAAGAATCTTTTCACTCTAGAATGATTCCACTACACCACTGGGCAAGCACGTCTTAGTCCTCTTGTTACGAGGCAGGCCATGTGTATTGCTTGCTTTGCATAGCACTGGACTGAGGGTTCATCTCCTCCCATATGATTTCATTCTGACGCATTGCTTGAGTTTACTTTTTGACCATTTGTAGTCAATAAGAAAATGATGTAAGTGTATATATTACTCTAGTGACATCCTTAATAATTTCCCCTATTGTTTCAAAGAGAAGTGGTTTGCGTTGTTAAAAAGTCACTATAATATTCTAGAAACTGTGATGAGTTCACATTTTGGTTCATATTTAGTAATCACCAAAAGTAATTTCTCTCTGCGCTTTTTTGTTTGTGTGTTCTGTTTTTCTGTATCAGAAAATATTGCTATCCTGAGAAGCAACCAGTAGGATCTGAATCTGGTCATGCTTACTTTGAACAAACATTAAATACTAGTTATGCTAATAAGACTCTAAGAGAGAAAATTTCTATACATTCAGATTGAAAATAACTTATATACAGAACAAAGCTGTGCCTACTTGTTCTATCTAATATTTAATATTGGTAGTTAATAATTTGGAAAAGTCATGCAAGATGATGTCTTGGGATAAGAAACCCAATGGAAAAGGCAAAAAGCACAGTACTTGGGGAGATATGGTGGGTCTTGTCTCACCTCTCTCATTTCTGTATATTAGTGAAGGGGGGGGAGGGAGACAGTATGCAACTGTGGTATGAATTGACATTAAAGGATTTGTATTTCCTGTGAAAATAAGTGCACATATTATCAAGTGCTCAGATTTTCATTCAGCAGCAGAGTGAACTCTGATATTTTTTTCCTGTACTACAGCACACCTTTCAGCATACAGACTACCATTTCTGCATCTACTCCGTGCCCTCTACTATGCATAGGTAGTTGTAATTCTCACGAAAACTCTCCGAAATAGGTGTTACTATTTCTTTTTTGTAATATTAAGCAAATAAAATGAGATTGTGTAACTTCAACATAATTATAAAACTTTTAAGTGGCTAAGTCATAATTCAAATTCAGTTTCATCGGGCTTCACAGTCTTCATAAATTTCACTCTACCAGCTTCCAGGACCCCAGAGGTGCTTCCCAGGGGGACAGCCCTCAGAGCTCCTTATTTTTCTCTAAGAAAACGTATTTAAATTAGAATAAAAAAGACACACACATTAAAAGTGCTGGTGAAAACTATTGTGAATGCAGGAAATCTAAATTGAGAATAAAGAAAGTTTGTGTCGATAGCTGGCTGTTTGGCACATCTATGATTTCATCTTCAGATGACCGTTCTCTCAAGTATTAAAATGTTTACTCTGTCTTAACAATGGAAACAACCCAAGTCATGGTTTCTCAACCTCGGCACCGTTGACACCTGGACTGGATAATTCTTTGCAGCGGATCCTGTCATGTGCGTTGCAGGATGGTTAGTAGTGGCATCTCTGGTCTCCATCCACCAGTTAAAAACTACTACTCAGACTATTAAGCTTCTTACTAAAGACATCTTTAACAGAGACTCTAGAAATGTCATGTGTTTAGGAGAAAAATATCAGAGTTCACTCTGCTGCTGAATGAAAATCTAAGCACTTGATAACATTTGCATTTATTTTCATAGGAAATACAAATCCTTTAATGTCAGTTCATACCACAGTTGCATACTGTCTCCCGCCCCTTCACTAATATAAAGAAATTGAATTTCTGGAAGGTGAGGCTAGAAAATTTCATCATTATTATGCCAACACTCTAACAGATGGCTTGCAAAGCTCTTCTTAAGTTTTATTCAATGTCTCTGTGCCACTGTGAGTCAAAGAGAGTACATCAAACACCTGGGTGACGCAAGTGGGCTTGGTACCCTCTAACAAACAGCGTGCACAGAGGTCAGGATAACTGCTCCTTTGAAGAGCTGCACCAGCCCCCTTTCAGGGAACGGAGAGAAGCAGAGAGAAAATCATAGGGGAAGACAAGGACAACAGGCTTACCAGTAGAATGATAAATGTTTCTCTGCCTGAGAGCACCTGTAATATTCATACCAAATCCTGAAGCTAAATGGTTTGGACAAGGTCATGACAGCCAGATTTTGAGCAAAGGTACTTGACTTACAGCCTACTTTTAATCCACTTGACCATATTTCTTCATTAATGAGGGCAAAGGCCATTTGTCATTCTGTACATTTACGATGATATGCATAATTTTTCCTAAGAGATTCTACAAGTTTTTTTTTTCTTGTTTGCATTTCAACTGCATTGTATGTGATTCATTTCAAGTGTAAGTGAATTGCAAGTGGAAAATTCCCAAGAGCAACTGAGTTGTACTTGACATTTTTGGGGTCCTTGTAGCTGAGTGGCTCTCAAAAAGGTCGTACACAGCTTTGTTGCACTGCAAAATGCCAAGGGCAACTCAGTAGCAATTGAATATTGAAAGGGAAATTTATATTCTACTCCAAATCAGAAACATGAACTCTGAAGAAGGATCTTGGTCCTATTAATTATGTGAGAAAAAATGGGAAATTGTCCTCTGATGTTAAAAAATTTCCCCCAATAGGCAATCATCTCTTTGCATAATTTATGAATATAGTTTTACTACCAATTTATACTATGCAAACGCTCATATTCCTTCCTTGATTTGTCTTAAATCAAAATTACTGTCACCAAGAAGCACTGTAAATCCATGTTAATTCCTTTTTATTCTTGAAGCTTAATGAACCTGATCCTTTTCAATATTATATGAAGAAAAAGGTAGGAGAATACAATAACTGAAAGCAAATCGACTTCAAAAACTTCACATTAAAAAATGAGTTACTTTTTTGTGGTTGTTAACATAAATCAGGTATAGTATAACAGGGATAGAATTTTAAAATATGAGAAACATAGCTTTCAAGTAAAATAATCCATGCATTTAATTGTGCATTAATGTACATTTTTGGAAGTAGTTGATGGTGGAAACAGCTTCCCTCTGATATGTTATGCTGTATGAAAGCAGTTAAAATACTTAGCTATATGTAAATGTCCTAGAACTTTGTCCCACCCTGTATGGGTCCCTTCTCCACACATCTCAGGAAAACAGTTACTTACATTTATGTTTACTAGGAGGCCAGCACGACATCTGGGGGGGCATGGCCCTGCCTTGACACCTGAACCTGTCCACGCAGAGCTCCGCCTGGCCCAGCCCCCAAACCCTCTGGTCTTCTCTGGCTGCTTCAAGCCTCACCATCAGTCCCCTGGGTCACTTGGGGCTGGTCCAGCCTTCTCTGGGAGCCTCCCTACTTCCACCCCATCTCCAGAGCAATGCAGTGGCTCCAACCCATCATGGCACCAAAGGAAAACGTGGAAGCCTCCCGCCTGCTATGCTGTGCTCCTTCCTCTGACAGGTGGGCCTCAGGGCGCTCTGAGTGTGAGCGGTGGGTGGTGAAGGACTGGTGAGGGGGGTTCTATAGGCTCTCACCCCCACCCTCCCAAGCACGGATGGTCCCGCCTCCCCCAGGCGCCTCCTCACTTCTGCCCCATCTCCGAAGCAATGCCCCAGCTAATATGCTAATGGCCTGGTCATTCTGCATTGCGGTGTCCTGACCATTAGCATATTAGCTCTTTATTAGTATAGATACAGGATATGATAAAGGATACAGAGGAACAATCAGATAAAGAGTTACATAGGGTGAGGTCTGGGAGGGTCTCAAGCCCATGGGTGTATATATGGATATGTTTGCCTGTCTGGAAGCTCTCATAATCCCCTCCTTTTGGGATTTTACAATGGCTTCTTCACCGAGACATGATTGACTATTAACTCAATTTTTAGCCCTTTTCCCTTCTCAAGAGAATGAAGGTTGGGCTGGAAATTCCAAGTTTCTAATCATGGCTTGGTCTTTCCAGTTACTAGCCCCTCATTCAGGAGGCCACACAGAGTTGCCTCCTTAGAACAAAAGATACTCATATTACTCAGAAAATTAAAAGGGTTTTAGGAGCTCGGTGGCAGGGGTAGACATTCTATATAATAAAAGGGTAATATGCAAATTGACTGAATGATGGAATGACCAGTCACTATAACGTGCACTGACTACCAGGGGGTAGATACTCAAGACAAGAGCTGCCCTCTTGTGATCAATGTGTTCCCACAGGGTGAGTGCTGCTCAGCCAGAAGCCAGGCTCATGGCTGGTGAGTACAGTAGCCCACCTCCGCAGCAGCACTAAGGATGTCTGACTGTGGCTAAGCCGTCAGTCAGACATCCCCCTGAGGGGTCCTGGACTGCAAAAGGGTGCAGGCTGGGTTAAGGGATTTCCCCCTCCTCCAGTACACAAATGTCATGCCCTAGGCCTCTAATAAAAGAGGAATATGCAAATTAGGCATCACTCCATCACAAAGATGGCCGCCCCCATGGCCACAAGATGACAGTGCCCAGTCTGGCTCAGCCCCACCACTGAAGTGGTCAGGCCTGTTAGCCAGGCAGGTGACAGGGGAGGCAGGGAGACCAAGGGGCAGAATAGGCAATCAGAGGGGGCTGGGGGACCCTTGCCCAGGCCAGAGGTCTTTGATAGAGGCTTCAGGCATGGGCAAGGGTGGAGCCGGTGATCAGAGGGGGCAGGGGCAGAGCCTGCGATTGCAGAGGTCTGGGCATGGGCAGAGCCGGCAATGCAGGAGTATGGGGGTCCTCTGCCCAGGCCTGTAGACTTGGCAGAGGCTGCAGTGGGGCAAGGGTGGAGCCCGCAATTGGAGGGGCCTGAGGGTCACCTGGCCAGGCCTGCAGCCTTGGCCAGAGGATGCCAGTAGGGCAAGGGCAGAGCCAGCGATGGCAGGGGGGAGGATCAGAGCTGGTGATTGCAGAGCCCTGGGCTCTGTGAAGCTGGCAATCTGAGGGGCTTGGGTTCTTCTGCCCAGGCCTGCAGCCTCAGGCAGAAACTGCAGGCCTGGGTAGCACAGAGTCAGTGATCGCAGGAATCTGGGGGTCTCCTGCCCAGGCCTGCATCTTGGCCCAAGGTTACAGGCCTGGACAGGGATGGAGTTGGGATTGGAGGGGCAGGGATCAGTGTGAACTACAGAGGAAACACCTTTTCTTACCACTCATTGGCTAAGCTCCCTGTATGTCACTGGTAATATTCTTAGTAACTTGGGTAATAAGAATCCCTAAAGGTGACCTAGGGTTTTTCTACCACACTCCTAGAGAAAAAAAATTAAGGTCCACTGCTGGAGGGCTAAGAAATGTCATATCCTACCCTAGCTGGTTTGGCTCAGTGCATAATGCTTCAGCCTGCTTACTGCAGGGTCTGGGTTCAGCTGTGACCAAGAGCATGTACCTAGGTTGCAGGTTCCTCCCTGGGTGGGGCCCACATCAGGGCATATGCAGGAGGCAACCAATCAAAGTGTTCCTCTCACTTTGATGTTTCTCTCTGTTTTTCCCTTCTCTTCCACATTCTCTAAAAATCAATGCAAACATAGCCTCAGGTGAGGATAAAAAAAAAAAAAAAGAAATGTCATATCCTATGAAAGACACATCTTGAAAATGTCTAAAGAAAGTTGTCATTTCTTCATGGTAAAGGGACTGGAGTCCGTGTTGATGAAAACTCCTTGGTGGCTGCGATGACTGGCAGTGGCTGCAGCAGCGGGGTGATGGGGCTGATGCCTTTCCCTGATTAGCGTGGTCACCTCCCACAAAGGGAGACCAGACTTCGGCTTAGGCCCGTTCCCCAAGGGGATCAGGGAGTGGGCCTAAGCCATCAGTAGGACATCTTCTGAGGGCTCCCAATATGTGAGAGGGGGCAGGCTGGGTTGAGGACCCCCCTCCAGGTGCACGAAATTCGTGCACTGGGCCCCAAATATACATATTTAATTATTTCACAAAAGCTAACATGATTTTCTTCTATGATTTTCTTTTTTTCTTTCTGGTTAGTTTGCCTAGTCCCTTTGCAGTATTTTCTTGAATTTCTGAAAGAGTAAGTTGGGATTCTGCATCCTGCTTTCTTCCTTCCTTCCCTACTCCACTCCCTTCTTCTTTGGCTACATTAACATACCATGGATGTGCCTACATTCTGCTACTACTTCAGCAGCAATTCTATTTAATATAGTTGTGTTAGCTAGAAAAAAAAGGGAAGATCTGGTGACTTTTACCCTGTGGAATGCAAAGAACTTCAAGAAAGAATTGGCTGATGAGGAAGTTACTGTTTATATACGTAAATGTAAAAATATTTTTTTAAAAAAATATGTATACATTATAAGACTAGTTCCTCTCTGTATATAAAACAAATGTTGTGAGAACAAATTGGATTGTGGTTTTGAATTAGAAAGAATTCTTATGAAGTTTTTAGGATGTCTGGTTTATAAGTACGTGAGATAAGTAGCCTTTATACTTTCTTAGAAATTCAAGATTCCTAAGATTCTTTAAAGTTCTCCTTTGTGTCTTTGTGGCCAGAGTGGCTCAGTGGCTGAGCTTCGACCTGTGAATCAGAAGGTCACAGTTCAGTTGCTGGTCACATGCTTGGGTTGCAACCTTGATCCCCAGTAACCTGTGTGCAGGAGGCTAATCAATGATTCTCTCTCATCATTGATGTTTCTATCTCCCCCCCCCCCTCTCTCTCTCTGAAATCAATAAAAGTATATATTTTTTAAAAATAATGTAGCTAAGATAGCCAGATATTTGATCAGATATTAAGCATTCCAGACAGCACAAGCAACAAATGAAGATAATAAAGACAACATGAGAAGTGAAGAAAAATAAAAATTCCCCAAATTTAAAAATAAAAGCAAAATGAAATAAAAACAACCACCAAACTTTTGAATTATACTACGCCGCCACCCCCTCCAAAATAAAAAGGAAAGAATAGTACACCAAAGAAGAAACAGAGAATAAGAAAGAACTTACAGAAAATAAGACTACGGCAGCCAATTGAAGGACGAGAAGATGAAGTGCAGAGAGGAAAAACACACAATAGGAGAGTCTGTACTTGTGGTCCAGAGAACTCCAGGCTCAGGACAGAGAAGATAATGTACCTCCTTAATGATTTCTAAAATACAACCAAATGATTGTATTAAGCTACATCTGTGTTCTCACTTTAAAAATATTCATTGGTAAACAGCAACCTTGTCAAAGAGCCAGTAATATTCTCAAGGTCACGGTGACAATCTGAGAATTTCTAATTACAGCTTTTCCCTTGCCTTAATATTCTAGATAATTATTCCAGTACATTTAATTTTAGATGAAACATTTTTAAAATTTGTTATAATTTCATATTTTTTAAACATTATCAGCAGCAGGTTACGGTTAACTAAGTATATCATACACAGGTAAATAACATATATACTGTCTTAATTTTTTTAATACAAATTTCTCAATACATACAGCTTAAGTAATAGAATGGTTTCTTTTGAACCTATTAAGCACAGATAAGTAATTGTGTTCCTTTTGGGTGGGCATGTGGTATATATATATCTCTAAATTTTTTGTTTTGGTAGCTGACTTGGATTATTTCAATGTATAATGTATTGCCTCTCAGCTTTAGTTATCAACCAAACATTTTTTTAGATTCCAAACATTTTATTCAAAAATCTCTAATAAAGGGTCACATTATACTCTGTATTATTTGCCTATTGGTTGCCTAGAAACTCCTCTGAGATGGAGACATTGTTTTATTCCATATTCTCAGTTCTTAGGATGGCATCTTAGCCCCAAAAGGCACTCAACACATTCATTTGCATGCATTGCCCTGATGAATAAAAGCCCTCTCCTAGACATTATGGACCCATGGAATCTACCAAACCAGAGTGTTAGAAAAAGAGTGTAGTCAATACTTCTCCTGGGGTTTTGATACAACTGATTAACGAATGAGAAAGAAACACTGATATCTAAAATAAAGTAGAAATTCTATGATAAAGTGAATTGTAATCATTGGGGTGAAATGCAATTATCAGAGCAATTATGGTTACATATCTGAGATCCTAGTATATCTTAAATGGAATTAGGAGCAAAAAGTAAAGTACCTACTTTATTTTCTTATGTTGCACATTATTCAGAGTTGAGTTTCCCTCTTGTAGAATTATGGAAATGTCAAAAAGAATTTCTTCACACATGCTATGGTTTCATGTTCTTTGGAAGGTTTGTCAAAATGACCCTTCTTCATGAAGAATTAGGAACCAGACCTCTGCTCACTAGTTCTGTTCTTTGTTCATTGTTTCTAAGTTTTAAAATAGGCCAGTGCAACTCACCCGTGACATGGGAATATATTTTTTCTCTGGAATTTTAGATCCCATTAAAAAAAGAGGAAAATCTTATGCCCAAACAGACACAAAAACAGCAAAGGCATTACCTTGAGCGATGTAAGGCGTGGTCTCTGCTTTCTGAGGGATAGTTGTGGGTCGCGGTGTAGGAGCAGGAGGTCTGTTTATAATGAAAGACCGACCTCCAATTTTTTTCTTTGTACTTAAATTGGCCAGTATCATGTCATATTCACTGTCATCAATCTCAGCAAAAGTATATGGGTCTTCCTCTTCCTCCTGCTCCTTTTCCTCTGTCTTTTCTTCCTCTCCTTCCGGTTCACCTCCTGTTTCCCGTTTTGCAGTGGGGTCACACCAATTTTGATTTCTTTCCATTTGGCCTTCTAACATTTTCCCTGCTTATGAAATATGTAGATGGTGGTTACTCTTCAATTATATGCAATAGTTTTTGATGTTTATCTTTTACTTATCTGAACTTCCCCCACAATAATTTATATGTTATAGCCTAAATTCCAGAAAAAGAGAAAAATGAACCATGGAATTTACCAACATATCCTCCTGCAGTTTGTAATTGCTAACTTTGTTAAGAAAAATGTTTGTTTAAGACACGGGTTTCTTTCAAAAAGTAAATAAGCATATAAATAGTTTTTACATAGTTTGTGAATGATTTAGTATGATAAAATTGAGTTATAAAATTAAGCCCCAAAATCCAAATGTTTTGAAAACTTTTCAAGTATAATACTTTTTGATTATTTTTCACTTGAAGTCATATTACTTCTCATAGATTTTTGCACTTGGCATTCTGCCTAAAATTTAATTTCTCTGAAAACAACAAGGTGGGATACTAAAAGCACTTTCATTTGGTTTCTTATGATAAGTCTCACTTTGATGATGACAAAATGACCTTCAAACTCTTGAAGCCAACATGAACCTCATTCTTAGGTAAAGCAAAATGAAAGTAGGGCTTCTGACCTAAAAGAGGACTTGGATAATCAATGACCTGAATATTAATTCTTTTAAAAAAATATATTTTATTGATTTTTTACAGAGAGGAAGGGAGAGGGATAGAGAGTTAGAAACATCAATGAGAGAGAAACATTGATCAGCTGCCTCCTGCACACCTTCCACTGGGGATGTGCCCGCAACCAAGGTACATGCCCTTGACCAGAATCGAACCTGGGACCTTTCAGTCTGCAGGCCAACGCTCTATCCACTGATCCAAACCGGTTAGGGCCTGAATATTAATTCTTATAAAAAGAATGAATAGTCTTTGATAGTTTTTATGCTTAGTAAAATCTTTACATATTTTTATGAAAATGTATTAAATATTTTAGTAGCAGTTACTTGGAAGATAAAGATATCATACTTTGATTAATGAATTAAGTTGAAAATAATTTTGATGGCTCTCTGCCAGACCAATGAGAATTTTTTTAAAAAAATTACCCTTTGACAAATGTTTTGCTTAAACTATTAATGAAAACAATAAAATGGAAAATATTTCAATTACTGACAAAAAAAATCATTACTTTTCTATGTGATTTTGGGAAATTCAGGCATGTGAACTAAAGGAGAATGATTCTTTCCCTTGGGTGAAACTCAGACCAAAAACTTTAAGTTAACTGACAGATGTTTTAGTAGAAAAAATTAGGAACTAAAGAGAAAGATGAGTTGTAGAGAAGTTATTCTATGAAGATTCACCAATTTTGGGGTGAATAGGCATATGAGGAGAGACCAAAATCATTTTCCAATAGTGTTAGATTTGATTGTTTCAGTTAGCTTAACCCACGAAGTATACAGGCCAAAACACTTGTAATTAACTTTTAAAAATAATGTATCTTTATTGCTGAAGTATTACAGATGTCTCGCTTTTTCTCCCCATTGACCCTCTCCACCCTGCTCCCCCACCTCTAGGCCTTTACTGCACTACTGTCTGTGTCTATGCGTTATGCATATACACATGTAAGTTCTTTGGTTATAACTAACTTTAAAATAACCACGACTTGCCTTTCCCCTAAGAATAATATAATATTGAGATGTTGACTTCATGACTCTGTTCCACTGACAGCCTCACAGGTGAAGCCAGATTAAGTGTGTGGGAAACACTTTTACAGTCTTTTATTTTTAGTGGAATGTGTCAACTATCTTACTTTTAAGAACTGATTTCCTGAACTGTTATCTTTGTGTCTCCACCTACTTCCCTTCCCAACTCTTTCTAAAGTTGGGCTTGCACCAGAAGTAATCCATCCTACTTTTTATGTCCCAGTGCATCAGGCGATACTTTTCATATTACAGTGGGACCTGCACTTTCTCAATGTAGGTTGTACATTGGTAATAAAGATTATAATAATTCAAATTTTTGATGTAAGCGAGGCAAGAGTGTATAAGAAAGAGAAGAATCCCTAAAATCCCAGGAAACCTGTTCACAGAGGTATTTGACACATTCTAATTACAGACTCTGCTTTTGGATCTGAGTCAGAGAGGGATCCTAAGTTATAGCTGCCTTGCAAGCTTGTTATAAAGATAAAAAGAGACATAATGCTCTTTATAAACTGAAAAGTGGTCTGTGGTGTTGTATATTATTTGTTTCCTACAGTGACTATGTCCATAAACCCATCATGGGGAATTTGATGCACAGGCATTGGTGAGGAGGCCTCTCTTTTGCAGTAACTGGAAGACATATGGAAGTTACTCTTAAAGGACGATTCCTGAAGGTGTCACTAGCTAAAGTCAAAGATCACATATAAAGTCGCCAGCCAACTCTGACCAGTTTGGCTCAGTGGACAGAGCATTGGCCTGTGGACTGAAAGGTCCTGGGTTTGATTCTGGTCAAGGGCATGCGCCTTGGTTGCGGGCACATCCCCAGTGGGAGGTGTGTAGGAGGCAGCTGATTGATGTTTCTCTCTCATGGATGTTTTTAACTCTCTATCCCTCTCCCTTCCACTCTGTAAAAAATTGAATATATATATATATATATATATATATATATATATATATATATAAAATAAAGTCGCCAGCCCAAAAGTAAGGGGAAGCTTCCATTCTTACTTTCCCAAACCTTAATCAAAATATTTTAAGAAAAAGATGTTGGTGTTTTATTTTCCATTTACTGCCAATATCAGCCCTATAAAAAGATGAGATTAAAAGTAGCAGTATATGAAATGTAAAAACAGAGATTTTACATAAAAGGTGTGGGTTTTTGTTTTACCTTGCTTTTTGCATTTGGTACTTTTAAGAAAATATATTAACCAAAAATACACTTCTGGTCTTAATACTTTGTGAATACTCGGTTCAGAGTAGTTTCAATACTCCTAACCAACATAACATAGGCAGAAATTTCCATTGGGAAAAACTACCATTTACCATTAGTTTCTTTGAGAAATTTAACCTGATACAAGACAACTTTGTCTCTCAACAATGAATTTTAATACTTACATGAAATTATTCATGTCTGTTAAAATGATGTAGACTTACCAGAATTTTGATGTCAGTGTATTACTAACCTATGTCCCTCCACCCACTCCCAATATTGATATACCTACTCCATTGATACACCTACTCTATCTCAATGGTCTATATAAGCTTGTCACTTGGTACGCAACCAATAATATCTGCTGAATGAGTGAATGGATCAGAGGGGCTGCCCCTGAGGTTTTCCACACTTTCCATTAAGCGGTTGTCTCCACCTCTAAATACAGTGCCTGACCTTAGTACAAGTTAAGTTGATCAATTTGAACTTTCATAGAGACAGGGCCTTCAAGAACACAAATATTAAATGCCATAGCTTCAAAATATACTTTTTGAAATAGTGCTCATATATTTCATAACCCTCTAGGACTCAACAACTAAAGTACCGTGACAAGTGGAGGTTTAATATTTCTTTCATCTTCCTATTTAATTTTCTTTGTAAGAACATTTTCTGGCCCTGACCGGGTTGGCTCAATGGATAGAGCATCGGCCTGTGGATTCAAAGGTCCTGGGTTTGATTTCAGTGAAGGGCATGCGCCTTGGTTGTGGGCACATCCCCAGTGGGGGTGTGCAGGAGGCACCTGATTGATGTTTCTCTGTCATCGATGTTTCTAACTCTCTATCCCTCTCCCTTCTTCTCTGTAAAAAATCAATAAAATACATTAAAAAAAAAGAACATTTTCTGAATTTGGAAAGCAAATATACAATAGGGATCAATAAAGTGAGTGAAAATGAGCGACTGTAAGAGTGAACATGAAGATGGAAGTTTGTCAGTCTGTTGCACATGCCAGGCGAATAAGGTCCCGATCCCAGGAAACCTGTTACGAGAGGCTTTGGGCACATTCTAAGTACTGACTGTATGCTCTTGGATCTGAGTCAGAGAGGGGATCCTACGTTATAGCTGCCTTGCAACTGTGTTGTCAAGATAAAAAGAGACACACGTGCTCTTTATAAACGGAAAAGTGGTCTGTAGTGTCCCCTATTATTGTTTTCTTCAGTGAACGTGGAAGCTCTTTCTGATACTCCCTGATCCCCTCCCTCCCGCATTACACACCTTCATCCTGCATCTGGGAGCAATGCAGTCACAGTCAAGTCACCGTTCTCCCACTTAAGCAATATGCATGTATTGTAGGGGGTTCTTGATGCCGGTCTCAGTGCAGTGTGATAAGCCTTCTGCCACTTGCTTCCTTTGAAGCTACCAATGGAGGGAAATGCCCAAGGTCATTTTCAAATCTGTGCTACTTTAGCCTTTCTCTTTTGCTAGAAGAGTATTTTTTAGAAGCTAAGTGGTCATTCACTTTTCCGCATTACTTGAGGTTTATTTCATGGGAAGAGTTTACAGACTGTTTCCTTGTTTTATTTATTTATTTTTTACTTACTAAAAGCTTTGCAATGAGACTTTGTTCCAGGAGAAAGGGAGGAAGGAATCGAGAAAGGGAGGAAGACAGGGTTAGTGGCAGGTATCTCTGGCCTGATTTCCCAGGCCCCAGGTGTTGAAGAACAGAGTGAAGTTGCTCTTAGTTTTAGAAGCTGATCTCTTTATGGATTGCCACTGCCTTATATGCTATGTAAGTCTGTTAAAGTGTTCTTTTTTTAACCTTGAATTTACCTTGTAATGTGAAGGGAGGTTTATCCAGTTGCAGGGTAGCAACTATAGGTCGAGGAGGGGGAAGTGGTGGTCTGTCATCCATGACTGGTTCTTGTGAGCTGATTTCTGCATTGTCTCCAGGAATGAACATATACAAGTCATCGTACTGGTCCTCAAAACTCCCACTGTCAACCTCGGGCAGGCTGTGCTTGGTCTCCATGCCTGATTCATTCTCTTTTTCTTCCTTTGCTGTTTCATTCGCCTCAGCGCCTTCAGCACTCTGCCTCTCTGTCTGCCCACTTTCATGATGAAATGCTGGATTCTGTATGGCTGTTTAGGATGAAGATTGTATGATTTCATTTACACACACCATCTGGAGGCATTTCTTACTTTGTAATGTCATACAGAAGTGGTAGTTGCTAATAAAACTTTTATGATGTGATATAGTGAAAAGCTGACAAATGAATAATTTTGGTGAATAGTCATTCTCGGGTTTTTTAAATAATTACCATATAAGAAGTTAAAGCTCCACTTTATCTTGCTACCTCAGTATGAGGCACACTGATATGTATAATATTCTCATTCTCTAGAGTTCCTGTTCAAGCAGATTCATAGATGTGACTGCAATATTGCATTTTTATTGGAAAACAATATAACTGACATAATAAGTAGTAAGTGATGGAAAAGGTAGAGATGAGGAAAAATAAATCGTACCTTGCTTATAAACAATGCAATAAAAACATATCTGTAATTCTTATTTAGTTATCCTATATAATAAGAGGGAATATGCAAATTGACCATCACTCTGGTCAATTTGCACCCACAGCTGAGGCTAAGTTCCCATAATGAGCCTTAAGGAGCAATCAGCAGGGACCTGAGGCTGCACGCCCACCCATCTCCTGCATGGGGCTTGATAGGGGACCTCAGGCTGCTCCCCCTGCCCTGGAACCAGGCCAGAGGAATTCAGACTGCACTCTCTTCCCTGGTGCCAGGCTGGGGGACCTCAGGCCATGCCCCCCACCCTGGCCCCAGGCCGGGGGACCTGAGGCTGTGCCTTCCACCCAGTGGGACTTGACAGGGGCCCTCAAGGTGTGCCCTCTGCCCTGGTTCTGGGCCAGGGGACCTCAGGCCATGCCCCCATCCCAGCACCAGGCCAGGGGACCTCAGGCGGTGCCCCCTGCCCTGGTGCCAGGCTGGGGGATCACAGGCCACTCCCTCCACCCAGCAGGGCTTGATGGGGGACCTCAGGCTGTGTCCCCCTGTCCTGGCACCCAGGGGACCTGAGGCTGCACACCCCCACCTGGCAGGGCTTGACAGGGTGGGACCGGCCAGGTCTGGATCTAACCCAATGAAGGGGGGCCATCCAGGTTTGGGCCTCAAGTGATTTTGAGGTGCATGTGGGTGGTTGAAGACTTGACTCTTGGTTCCATGGTGCACCCCAGACTCCGACAGGAGGAAGATTTTCATATACGTTTTACTAATTTTCTTTAATCTCTGACACTTCTATTATAGAGAAAGGGCAAATAGCAATATTAAAATATTTCCTCTAATTAATACCCTTTTAGTGTGCATGAATTTTGTGCACTGGGCCACTAGTCTATATTATAAAAGGCCTGTGGCCCCAACATCATAAAGACCAAACACCTGCGTGGGTGAGTGGGGCCATGCGATTTCTCACACTGGGCTTCTAGTTATTTAAATATTTACTTATCAACAGATGATACTTTAATTCTTGAAAATGTTACTTGAGAAAAGAGTTAATTCATTTTGCATGAGGAAGGCATCCAAATGACCAATAGTAGGTAAATCCTTTTAAGGCTCAGTTCTCACATATACAATGTATTCTGTCTTGAAACTTAACCAAATGATCCAAAGTTCCTCCATCTAAAAATCATTGTTCCAACATTTGTGTTTATATTGTACAAAATAAATGCTCTCTAACCACTCAGGAAAAAAAATAGAAAAAAGATATTTTAATGTAGTATCTTTAAATCTTAAAAAATTGTTTATATCCTCTTTATAATAAGTCTGCTCTAAAGTAAGGATCCACAAAATTTTAAATCAAAAGTTTTGACTCTCTGAATTACAGAAAATATGTGAATTGTTGCCAATGTCAGTGCAAAGGAAAAACAGATAATTGTTTTAAAGTGCTGCTAAACTAAAGTATAGCTAAAGAAGCAAAAGAGTGGAGTATGGGAAAAAGGACAACAGTGTGGTGATTGCCAGGGGAAGGGGGATGGGAGGGAGTGGAGGGGAAATAAATGGCATTGGATGGAAACTTAACTTGGGGTGCTGAACATAAAATACAGTGAACAGGTGGTGAGTTCTAAAATTGTGCACCCAAAACCTGTCTAATTTTATTAACCAGTGTCACCTCAACACATTCAATAAAATGAAAAACAATGTGGGGGAAAAGAAAAATGATTTTTGAAAATGAAAGTTTTTATTGTAGAAAATTTTCACCAGTAGAAAAATCATGCCTCTGAGGATACCCCATATTTCTACATGGAATCTTATTTTTTTTTATCTTCTTTTATGCGAGAAAGAAGAAGGATACAGCTGGCAATAATAGAGCTGCCAACCAAGATTCTTTAATTACCAGTCTAAGCAGATCTGACAGCCTTTAATCCTTGCACAGATCTCTCACTGACCCCGTCTTCCTACTTCTAACACCAAACACTGAGCCTGAAACAAAGTAGTCTCTGGAAATGTTGATAGAGTAGATGATGGAGCAACTGCAAGGAAATTACTGCTCAGGGCTAGCAAAGGGACTTCACTACATTTCTCTTGGCAAGTGAACATCAACTTAGAATTGTATTCACGCTATAAGAAATTTCTTGTAGCCACTCTTACGCTGAGGTATTCCATGTTTATGTTTAATGTCTATACCATCTAAGCAACAGACTCTCCTTGGTCCTTGTTGATCATGCCGAAACCTGGAATCCAACCCTGGAGAGTCAGGTAAGGTAGTGGGTCCATAGGATTTAGGGAACTTCATAGCAATGGTGGGAGCAACGGAAATCTGCTGACTAAGGGTTCTATGCTTCACCCCCTCTCCCGTGACAAAGCCTGAGTCCTGTCACACTGAGTTTCATATATGAGACAGTTCGAGGTCCAGACTGTCTGTGGGAATGATATTGTTCTGTGCAAATCACTGAAATAATGTTTCCTTATTACGTACTGTTCTTCTGAGGATTAAATGTCATATTGAATATATGGCCATTATTAATGATGGTCTGTATCACTTTCATTATCATTGAAATAACATTCATAACATTCAGACTTCATGTGTTAATGCATTACTTTAATTATTAACATTTTTGTGTTCTGTGATAATGTCCTGATTTTGCCTAAGTATGCTCCTTAAAGCATTGTAGGTCAGCCTATCATTTGAAAAACTAGTGGTCAATAATACTTAACTGAGCATCCACTGCGCACAGTTCAAAGCACAAATGCCCCGAGGCGCAAGCATGCTTGATGTTTGAGAGTCACCATGGCTGTGGGCATGCAGGGGAGTGGTGACAGATGGGATGACGATCTAGGGCCTCGGGGACAAGGCTACAGATTATATGTGTAATGGGCGGGTAGGTAGATTTGGAACAGAAAAGTGATTAGTTCCCTCAGGACATCGTGTATTTGAGTGGCAAATGTGGAAGCTGCTATTGGCAGGGTTTCTTAAGAGCTGTGTTATTGACATGTTGGGCTCCTGTGTTGTATGGGGCACGTCCTGAAGGATATTTAGCAGCATTCCTGTTGTCTCTGCTCTTAAATGCCAGTTGCAGATCTCCCTTCTCAAGTCATACCAATAAAAACAATCTTCGTTCAATGAGTCAGTCAAAAAACAAATACCATTCAATTTCATATATATGTGGAATCTAAAGAACAAAATAAACAAACAAAATTGGAACAGACAGACACAGAGAGCAATCAAAATGTTTCCAGAAGGTAGGACTTGGGAAACTGTGTGAAGAGGTGAAGGGGTTAAGACGTAGAAGTTGGTAGCTATGAAATAGTCACAGGGATGTAAAGCACAGCACAGAGAATATGGTCAATAGTACTGTAATGTCTATGTATGGTGCCAGGTGGGTGCTGAAAATATCAGGGGACCACTGTGTAGAGTACGTAATTCTCTAACCATTATGCTGCACACCTGAAACTGTACAAACTAACACTGAGTATAAACTCTAATTGAAAAACAAAACAAAAACAAAACTCCATTCATTGACAAATATCCTCTTTTGGGGACAGAAAATAGCCCTCCATTGAGAGCCACAGTGCTACTGCAATAATCCAGGGAAGCTGATGACAGTGTGGACTAGTAATAATCACAATGAAAGCAAAGAAATGGCTGAATGCTGGCTCTATTTTGAAGGTACAGCCAATAGTATTACCTGACAGGTTGGATATGGGGTAAAAGTAAAACCATGATGACCAGGGTTTTTGGCCTGAACTGACCAAGGACGGAATCTTCACTTGCTGGAATGGGGAAGTCAGTAAGTGGAGCAGGTTGGGTGTGGCAGGAATCAGGGCTTCCGGATTCGGAAATGTTAGGTGGGAGATGTGTGTCAGACATGCTCATGAAGCAAACTGTGCCATACCACTGGAATCTGACATAAGGGCACAGTGACATATCTACAAAGACTCTGCATTAGTCTTCAGATTAATTAGTCTTCAGACACAAGACTATAGAATTATATCCCTTGCAGCCAGGAAGGAGCTTAGAGAATATCCTTGTCCAACTTGCCAATTTCCTAGCTGAAGAAACTAAGGTCAGGAAAGGATTTTTAAAAATAAACATCAGACTGAAAAAGTATAGTTGTTAAATAGTCACAATATTTACATTAATTAACCTGACTTCTGTATTTTCTTTGGGTAGGAAAAACTGGTGTTTGATTATTAAGCATTAAGTACTTAAATTAGGAAAATAATTTTATAATATCTGTGCCATATTATAAATTAAGAGTATTACAGTTAATTACCTTTTTATGCTCTCTTCAGCCTTACTTTTCTACTTATATATATGTAATACAAACATTGCATATATACATGGCACATGACATACAGGAACACTTACTGGGAAAATATGCAGAGAGTGAGGTAGCATCCTCTTCATAGTCACATTCTTGCTCATTATTTCTACTAATTTCTTGGATCTGAAAAAAATGAAAGTAATTTTCAATAATATACATTAATCTTAATCTGTGTTTTATTTTTATTTTTTATATTTTTACTAGAGGCTTAATGCACAAAATTCGTGCATAGAGTGGGGGTGGGGGGACGGTGGTGTCCCTTAGACTAACCTGCACTCTTTCCAATCTGGGACCCCTTGAAGGATGTCCGACTCCCCCTTTAGGCCCGATCCCACTGGGATCGGGCCTAAAGGGGGAGTCGGACATTCCTTTCATAATCTAGGACTGCTGGCTCCCAACCGCTCACCTGCTGATTGCCCCTAACCACTCCCCCGCCAGCCTGATCAATACCTAACTGCTCCTGTGCTGGCCTGATTGCACCTAACTGCCCTCCACCTGCCAGAATGGTCCCCCCCCACAATTGTCCTCCTCTGTGAGCCTGGTTCCCCCAAACTGCCCTCCTCTGCCAGCCTAGTCCCCCCCAACTGTCCTCCCCTGCAGGCCTGGGTCCCCCCAACTGTCCTCCCCTGCAGGCCT